>RXON01000959.1:0-34269 GCA_009667805.1 Leptobrachium leishanense | reverse complement strand
AACACACACACCACTGTATTCCACAAATCCCGCAGCAGTGGCCAGTATGATAGTCAGTTATGCTCACACATAACCCCACATGGGCAGATTGTCAGCAATTAATGTTGACAATGTTCACCACCGAGGAAAGAGCTCGGATAAATAGTAGCGCGCAAAAGATTTTACTTGCCCAAGCCGTAGCAGACGCAAAGCCCCAGCCAGAAGCATGGGCAGAGGAACACTACCCCAAAACAGATCCCAAGTGGCCGTACAACACCCCTGTAGGTATTGCCCATCTGCAGACGTATAGAACAGCGGTGATAATGGGTGTTAAAGCGGGAGGGAAGAAACCCACAAACATGGGGAAAATAGCGGATGTGGTACAAGAAAATTAAAGAATCCCCAAGCGCATTTTTGGAAAGGTTGCTGGACGCGTACAGAATGTATAGTCCTATTGACCCTGAGGCAGTGGAAAACCAGAGGTTAATTAACTCTCTTTTGTGGGTCAATCACAGAGGGATATAAGGAACAAAATCCAGAGATTAGATGGGTTTTGGGAAAAGTATTAGCGAATTAGTTGAGATCGCTAATAAGGTGTATCATAACCGGGATCTAGAGGAGATAAAGAAACAAAAAGGGACATACCGGTGTAGTCGGTTATATGGGGAATGGTGGAGGACGAGGTGGCCCAGATAGAGGGAGGGCAAGGGGTAGGGGGCTAGAGGAAGAGGTAGGGGAGCCCTAGGGAACCCTAGGACCCAACCAGTGCGCCTGGTGCCGGGGTGAAGGTCACTGGAAAAACGACTGTCCTGCATTTTTTTCTAAATTTGGGGGACAAGGGGAAGTTGGGGAAGCGGGAGGTCAAGCCTCTAACGGCCAGGTAACAAACGGCAGGTATGAGAGAAATGAGGGGGCCGGAGCAGGGTTTGTGGGACTAGCGGAAGTCATTTGAAGGGCAGGATGCATATTGACAAGGACCTGGGCCCATCCCGCGGTAACCACGAGCCCACGGTCACTATGAGAGTGGGAATAAAGATGAAATTTGTATGGTTGATACCGGTGCCGATATTCTGTTGTGACAAAGCAAATTGCACCCCCAATGGGAAATGAAGTTGATATTATGGGAGCAATGGGAGTGTCTGCTAAATATCCTTTTCTTGCTTCTAGAAAATGTAGTGTGGGTGGCATAATGTTGAACATGAATTTTTTGTATATGCCCGAATGTCCCATCCACTCCTGGCGGGATATCCTGTGCAAATTGCAAGCCCAAATTACGTTTCTTCCCGGGGGCCACGCTCAATTAGACCTGCCTGAGAGTGGCAGCTCTGCTCGGCAGCATAACCCAGCCAGCCAGCGGCCCCAGTCTGTGAAAATCGCAGTAATTATGCCAAGAGAGGAAGAATGGCGCACAGCACCTACTCTGCCGGCAGCGCCGAACCCGCACGCACTACTTCTCGAAATCCCTGGGGTATGGGCGGAGGAAAACCCGCCTGGACTCGCTGTAAATATACCCCCGGTATACGTTGAATTAAACCCGGTGCAACGCCTGTGGCTCTAAGACAATATCATATCCCACAAAAAAGCCAAGCAGAATATCCAGACACATTTACAGAGACTTAAAGATCATGGCATATTAAAATTCTGCGTGTCACCGTGGAACACACCCCTATTGCCAGTACTGAAAGAGGGCACACAAGAGTACCGCCCTGTCCAAGATTTACGGGCTGTCAACGAGGCCACAGTAACCCTACATCCTGTGGTTCCTAACCCATATAATTTGCTGGCATTAATTCCCGGAGATACAAAATATTAACACAGTGCTTGATTTGAAAGACGCTTTCTTTTGCATCCGTCTGGCTCCTGCAAGCCAGCCCCTTTTTGCATTTCAGTGGAAGAGTCCACCACGGGGGCGCGCCATCAAATGACGTGGCGCGCCTCCCTCAAGGTTTCAAAAACTCGCCCATGATTTTCGGGTGCGCGCTCAGCCAAGATCTCCTCGCCTTCAACGCTCAGCCAGACAAAGTTGTGTTACTTCAATATGTAGATGATTTATTACTGGCTTCCCCCACAGAAAAAGACTGTTTATCTGCCATAAAAGCCCTGCTACATCTACTGTGCCAAGCAGGTTACAGAGTTTCTAGAAAGAAGGCAAAAATATGCAAACAAAGTGTAAAATACCTGGTTTCCAGTTAACAGGTACCAAACGTGCATTGGGGGCAAAGAAAAGAAGCAGTATGCCGAATACCCCAACCAAAGACCAGAAGACAAGTCCGTGAGTTTCTGGGAGCTGCAGGCTTCTGCCACCTGTGGATCCCCAACTTCGCAGATATTGCCAAGCCCTTCATAAAGCCACAAAGGGGGGAGAACAAGACCCCTTCCACTGGGAAGAAGAACAAACAACAACGTTCCTGAAATTAAAAACTCTGCTAATGGAGGCTCCTGCACTGGGACTGCCAGATCACAGCAAGCCTTTCCAGCTATATGTTCATGAACACAATCAAACAGCAACAGGAGTATTGATCCAGAGTTTTGGCTCCTGGCTAAGGCCTGTGGCCTATCTCTCCAAGCAACTCGACCCTGTGGCCTGTGGCCTACCCCCATGCCTGAAAGCAGTGGCAGCCACCGCAATGCTGATAGCAGAAGCAGACAAGCTGACCCTTGGACAGGTTCTTCATGTCAAGGCCCTGCTGGATGTGAAAGGAAGCTACTGGTTCAGCAACAGCCGGATGACGAAGTACCAAGCCATGATGTGTGAAAACCCACGGGTTCATTTGGACCTCATCGCTACCTTGAACCCTGCTACTTTACTGCCTGACTGTGAAGAGGATCCAGACCATGAATGCCTCCAAGTCATGGAAGAAGTGTTCAGTAGCAGGCCAGATCTGAAAGATGTACCCCTAGACAAATACGATCTACAGCTATTTACCGATGGTAGCAGCTACATGGATGATGGGAAGAAAGTCTCCGGCTATGCAGTAGTCTCGGCAGAAGAAATTATCGAAGCAAATCCACTGCCAGGCCACACATCTGCACAACTGGCTGAAATAACGGCCCTAACCAGGGCTCTAGAAATCTCAGAGGGCAAAAGAGTAAATATCTACACTGATTCCAAATATGCCTTCATGACAGTCCATGCACATGGTGCACTCTACAAAGAGAGAGGCCTACTTACTTCCTCAGGACAACAAATCAAGTATGCAGCTGAAATCGCGGCCCTCCTAGAAGCTGTATGGAAACCAAGCGCCGTCAGCATCATGCACTGCCATGGCCACCAAAAGGGCCATGATGAAATCCCGAAAGGCAACAGACGCGCGGACCAGGCCGCAAAAGCAGCTGCAAAGCCAATACTAATGATTGAACAAGCCAAGGTTCTACTCTGCAAGCAAGAGCCCCAACCTCCCATGCCAAACTACGAATTCTATATGAATTGGAGAAAATTTGAACCCAAAGGCGAATTCATTGAAATAATATTGCACAAATGGCAAGATGATTTCGACCTACTAGAACTCAATCATGATTATATCCAATGGCTTTTTCCAACCCGATTTCAAGGCCGAAATTTCTATTCCACTCCTCTGAATCCTCAAGAGACACGTCTAATGATTAACACCTCAGAAATTCAGCAAAGACTACGCAGAGCATACAAAATGATGCTGAAGTTCTTCGGCGTAAAATTAATGGCGGAGTGTGGAGAAGACACAAAAGTAACCGAAGTTGAACGAGCAGAAAATTTCGCCTCACGTTTTGAAAATCTGACACTCAACCCTCATAATAATCTACGGATTACACGAATACTGCAAAGTTTGGGAGAGCTGGGAGCAGAAGAATACCAAGCCCCGTTGGTGAGGTTCTTCCTCAAGGAGATCCTCATCAAGAACAAGCTGCCAAGCATGAAGAAAAGTGCAATGAACTTATTTATACCAGCAGTAAGAAATTCACAAGACAGACAAGACCTGCTGTTCTTTGCATGGCGATATTATTTTCCAAAGGAAGAATTCGTCTGGGGAAACCATGGAGAACTGGCACGATACAAAGTAAAACCAGTGGTGGCTGCACTTCTACCGGCGCCACTGAGTGAATGGACACCTGTGTACTCAGAGAAAGAAAAGAAAAGGCTGTCGGAAGAACCAGGAGAATATGGAGAAGATGGATGGTTCCAGTTGGAAAATGGACAAATAGTCCTCCCAGCAACATTGGCTCCTGAGATCGTAAGAGCACTCCACGCAAGTACCCATGGAGGAAGAGAAATGATGGAACAGCAGTTGGAGCCACATTTCTATGTACCAGGATTGTCAGTAATCTGCAAAGCAATAGCCCAGCAGTGCGTGACGTGTGCCAAAAACAACCCAAGAATAGGCCCATCTCAACCTCCAGGGAAACAGCCAATCGGGCTATCCCCATTGGCATCGCTATAAATAGACTTTACGGTGCTACCGCCCTGCAAAGGATATAAATACCTACTGGAAATGGTGTGCACCCTGACAGGATGGGTGGAAGCTTTCCCAACAAGAACTGAAAAGACTGCGGAAGTGGTGAAGAGTCTGATGAAGGAAATAATACCACGCTATGGACTTCCTCTCGAAATAGGGTCAGACAATGGCCCTGCATTTATACAGAACTGTTTGCAACAGCTTGCCCGCCTGTTGGGCATCACCTGGAAGCTACATACTGCCTACAGGCCCCAGAGCTCGGGAAAAGTTGAAAGAATGAATCGCATCCTAAAGACTCTGATGTCCACATTGTGCCAAGAAACGTCGCTAGGCTGGTTGGATGTGCTGCCGATAGTCCTCTTGCACATTAGGTGCAGACCAACCCCCCAATTCAAGCTAAGTCCGTACAAACTCATGTTCGGGCGGCCTACCCCTCTAATTAATGGACTAAGGGGGGACCTTCGGGCATTGGGAGAAACTAAAATAAATGATCAGGTTGTACTGTTGGGCAAATCAATGCAGAAATTGAACAGTTGGGTGGGAGATAATATACCTCACTTTCTATATCCCCCACTGCATAAGCACTGTCCAGGTGATTCAGTATGGGTAAAAGAGTGGAAAAATGACCCACTAGGCCCAAAGTGGAGAGGTCCTTACCTTGTCCTGTTATCAACCCCTACAGCAGTAAAGGTTGCCGAGGTGGTCCCGTGGATACATCACTCCAGATTGAAAGTAGCTGCAGCCAACCCTGAACCAGCATGGAAGGTCGTCGCCAACGAGACCAATCCGCTGAGGCTAAAGCTGACAAAGACCACAGTCATGAGCACCTGAATGATCCAAACCCAGACAACCAAGAGGTTCCACAAGTGGGTGTCTTGATGGGCACAGGTCCTGACCACCCACCAACGGGGGATACCCAAAGGGTGCTTTTTAGGGGCCCAGCCCCCACCCTTGATCATCCAGAAATGTTTTTTACTTTTGAAATTCCGGTGGGGAGGGATTGGGTTTATGTGACTGTGAAAAGAATTGCCCAAGGGATTTTGACACTCGGGGCATTTGTGGTACTGATCTTGTATCTTGCTAATCTAATTTATGGACTCTCACGTGGAGCATGCCCCAATTGTCCAAGTACCGCTGGGAAAGTGGATATTTCCCATATCTGGAACGGTACGCACCCGGTGATGGAGAACCGTACCATGTGGAGACAGAAACGAGAAGTGACATCTGAGATTTTGTCAAGAGGACATTTACTTGTGCAATTTAAATATGACTATGCCAAAAAGTCTGGGCAAACTGCATGCTGGGTGTGTAGCAGAATGCACCCAGAGACAATCCACATCCCATTCGCTTCTGTTCCAATGAATCTGAGTATGTTTGCATCAGGGAATGTCACAATACACTCTTTTGATGCACCCAGGCAAAAACCAGAAGTATACAGTCCCGGATACCCTATAATAGGGCATGTATACCCCCCAGAGTGGTGTTTTCAAATAGGACCAGACAGGGACACACACAAGGAGGAAGGGTGTTACTCGAGCAGATTTAATTGGACATCATACATATACACAATTGACACGAAGGAACAGGCAAATTTCTTATACATACGGTGCAGACAACTCACAAGTGAACAAGAGGAGGTGATTGCGAGAGTAACTGATGGGAAGCAGAGTGCACTGGAAACAACGAGACGGATGAGGCGACTGACAATAGAAATAGCGAAGGGAACACTACACCTATCACCATTCATGTTAGAAGGGGGTACCAGGTGTGTTGTGGGAAAGTGTGTTACACATGGGTGCCACCAACAATAACGGGAATGTGTTATTTGGCCAAGTTGGTCCCAATCCAGAGAGTAAGGGGAGAAGACACTAACACAGACTCAGAACTCCACCCTAGGTACCCACTGACGTTTGAAAGACCGAAAAGAGAGTTGTTTGCAAAAATGGATCGAATATGGTCATGGTTGCCAGCATGGACTGGATGAGGACGAGAGATGATGGTGAGACTGAATAGTTATGTAAATTTGATGGATGAAATCCTGAATAAAACTAGTATGGATATCCAGTTGCTGAATCTGGAGGTGCGTGAGATACGAAAATTGCAGATGATACATGATATGGCGCTTGAGCAAATCAGTGCGGCTCTGAATGGATTGTGTGAAATGACGATGCATTATGAATATTGCACCTTCATTAGGAACGCCTCACATGAAGTCCCGGACTACTACCAGGTAATTCAAGATCACCAAGAGAAGGTAGCACAGTTGCAGGGCGCAGCAAGGAGAATCGCCGCCGAGGACTGGAATCCACTCCGTGGGTTCGGAGCAGTCGGAGAGTGGTTTGGATCCATCTTGAAATTTATCTCACAGGTTGGATCCATGATACTGATGATAGTGGTGGTCTTGATCATAGGGATACTGATATACCGCATAGGGCTATGCCTATGGCCACTGTGCAAGGCAGCACTGACACCCACACAAACACAAAAGAAACAAAAATAGAACTGCAGTAAGATATATACAACCTTTAAATAATGGTCGATAGCTTTGGTAACAGCCAGAAAAGGGGTGGATTCCAGTGGCTAAAAAGATAAATACACTCTCATAGTATAAACCTGTATAACATTTAATGGTATAAAAAAATCAACAAAGAAGCCACTCACAAAGAACGTGGCACACGTTCACAAATTAGTGTGCATATTAGCATGTTTATAGTCACCGCCACCGGGATGCGTTATGTCCTTGAAAGGGAGAATCTTGGCCAAGGTAGACTCCGAGGAAGCCAAAGTGATTGTCCAGTGCAGCACAAATGTTTTTATGGACCACCAGGTCAGACGAACGGAAACTTGGGCTCCTCTTCAGACGATGGACAGCAAGCCGGCGGAAGGATGAAACAATAAATACAGACACAGATCAGCTCGACATGTTTCGTCCGTAGGACTTACTGAGAAGCCCGTAGGACTTCCTGAGAAGCCCTCTCTATCCACGTCCTCCCATAACAAGGTCCTGCAGCTGTTTTATATTTCTTGGAGGAACACCTGGGAACAGAGACGTTAAAGGAGAGTCCGGCATCTCCTAAAAATACCGGTTGCGCAGTACATCTAGTGTCTGATTTATGACACCTCCACATGTGAGTTGAACCTTTGTACAATTATCTGGGGGGCACTGATGATGTAATGGATCACACTATGTTGCCATTTATTCCCCTTTTCTTGAGGGTTGAAGACCATTTGTGAAAAGCGACCTTACAATATCATAAGAAGATCTTTTTCACTTGAAAATTATTCAACACTAAAGAGGGAAGCACAGAGATTCTCCACTTATTTCTGTTGTTCAAGTATTTGACGGTTAGAGGTAATCCGTCTTGTGTGTGAACTTCTGCTGCTGACTATTGAACTGCTATTTATCTAGTACGGACTCTTTTTTTATCCAACATATTTATCATACCATTGTTGCACTGTTCAGTTTTCCACTAGGGGGCGCCAGATACTCTTTTTTCTCTATTTTCACGTAATAAATATATATATTTTTATCCGAGTATTGATTAGTGTATTCTTCAAAGCAAAACACAGACAATTAAAAGAATTTAGGAGAATTTCTAGGAAATATAAACAATCTCAGCAGTGCCTCCAATATGTAGGGTTTTATCTTCAATAAGAAACTTATACGAGACACAAATATCAATCGTTTATATTTCCTAGAAATTCTCCTAAATAATTTTAATTGTCTGTGGTTTGCTTTGAAGAATACACTAATCAATACTCGGATAAAAATATATATATTTATTACGTATACAAAAAAGTTTCAAATCTCATATCGTAAACAAAGATTTATAACCAACAATCAATCCATCAGCACATAGACACTAGCTTCCCAATATATGTATCTCCTGTTAGTAACTGCATATATGATTAATATCATTTACTTTATCAGTTAGTAACTATACACAAATGGTTAATAAACATTTCTGCTTAACGAATGCAATTAAATGTTTTTCCCAGCAAACCAATGTTTAACAAGCTAGATCTTGTAGAGATCTGTGTATCTCTCTATGCTACGTGGATCAACAAAAGATGAGCTATTTCTAGAATAAGTAATAACTTATTTAGTGAATCCTCCCCTAATCGAGAATTAAGCTTCTAATCTTCTGATTTTTATATTGTAGTTATATAATTCCTTGCTTATTAATTTCAATCATAGTAATTTCCAAATTCATATATATATATATAATATATATGTTTATTAATCTTGCAACAGTTTCTTTAGGATAAATCCTTATATCCGATTCTTCTTCATATCTCTATCTGCAGATATAGAAATATTTTGAAGACACTAGATCTATCTGTTGCAAGAAATACTCCAAATATATATAATTTATTAATTACTAGACATGTGCATTAGTTTTAGTACTAAAACGATTTAGTCCGAATTTTGGGATAATTTAGTTTTCGTATGACTCAAGAGATACGAAACTGCTCGGTCAAAAAAACTAAAGAAACGAAAGGAAAATGCATTACAATTTAGTTTCAGTTCTTTTTGTAATATTACATTGAGGAGTGAAGGGAACCAGCAACGAGGATGTTCTATACAGAGAGGGACATTAATTAATTCAGGAGGATGTTTTATACAGAGAGAGGTATTAATTAATGCAGGAGGATGTTATATACATTATACAGAGAGGGGTATTAATTAATGCAGGAGGATGTTGCAGGAGGCAAAGCTGTTACAGTAACTGACTGCTGCTCATCACAGCACTCAGAGCTTCAGTAAAACAAGGAAATAATATTGTTGTAACTTCTTATAAATAAAAATATTATTTAATAGTTTTACTGAAACTCTGAGCGCTGTGATGAGTGGCAGTCAGTTACTGTAACTGCTTTGCCTGACACATTGTGCTGAGAGTGAGAGATACTGTAACAAGCAGCCGATCTCAGCCCTCTGAGGAGCCACCACTACAATATTAATTGTATCCGCTGGTTTTCGGATGAACGAAATTTGTTTTCATACTAAAGAACTGAAAACGAATTTCTTTAGCAACTAAATAAATTGCGTTTTAGGACGAATTCATTCGCCCAAAACAAAATGTTGTGCTGTGCACATGTCTATTAATTACTTAATTTGCTCTCATACATTACCTCCAATCTGGATTCAATGAGTTACAGCCTTTGAATATTCTTTTTGTAAGATTTTGTTTTGGAATATGTGAAAATTAGCAATGGTGATATTCAATGCATGTGAGTTAGAGATATGGTGTTGGAATGATCTGCAGTCTGAATTAATGCATGATCATGTCTTGGGATCTGAAGTGCATGGTGTCCTGGGATGGTCTGCTTGCGATGTTCTGCTTGCGTGACTGACTTTGCAACGAACAGTGTGGCTCCAATTATAGTCAATTTGACATCACTGACAATCTAGCTCTTTCCATCTAAATATTATATTCTTTATATTAATATAACATTTACTATACCTCTAGAGGGCAGTGTTGCACTTCTAATTAATTCCACCATTTAATTTTTATATATCTTATCGCAGGTCAAGAGATCAATCTGACTTACAAAGACCCTATTTTCAGTCGTTAGACTTTGAGTCTCTCCTGCCAGAATTTAAATTTATATCTCCACTCCTCTCATAGTTTTTACTAAATCTCTTTATCAACTGAATTCCTTTCTCTGGCACTTAATTCAGAATTATATCAAATAAAGACATTTTAAAATTCCATCATATCTGGCATCTATATAAAAACAAAAGCATAACTCTTAAATAGTTCACGGCTAGGTGAAACCTTAAAAAAAAAATCTCTTCATTTCTAAAACTAGGGAGAATTGAAAAAGAAAAGACTTTCCATTTAAAACAAGATGGCTACAGGCATCCATTTTAATTTTTCCTTCTTCTAATATACCCGACATGCCGGCCAAAAGCCGGGCTCAGAAAGTCCACGTGCTCTTCCAGTTGGTTGGGAATACTCGCTTTTCCATTATTTCCCCTGTATTTCTCCTGGGATTATAGAAGGATTGAGGCCTCGTTTGAGCTAAAGGACAAAAAGCGGGGATTTGAGGGTCAGTTGTGGTTGTAACCCTTTAGCTTTGGACCTAGTTTGTTCCATCACTAATTCCACAATGTTTATTGGAGCAAAATATTTTCCAGCTGCCATACAGGACTATATTAAAAGCTATATTGGGAAACTCGATGGTCCGTTTCTTATCCCAGAACCAAAACATTGCAGTTTGGGGAAATATGAAGAATTTCTGGATATTTTTACCCAAATTCTCTCCAATAGGGCAAATCCGGAGAAGAAAAAGAAATGTCTCATAGCTCGGGCAGTTATAGCCACAATAAGTGGACGGTCAGACATAACAGAGATCCAACCTCTGCGCTTGTAGATCATAACTCATAAAATAGATCAAGCACAAAATTATATAGATTGGCTTAAAATTTCCGCATTCGCTGATGATCAAATAATTAAAAGGTTGCCGCGGCCGTTAAGAACAATGGATCAAGACAGAAACAAACACACGGCTGGAATAGAAAAGCGACAAAAGAAAAGTGAAGAGCAGGAAAAAGAAACCAGGGGCAGCCTCAAAAAATACTGTAAAGGCCACAAGAACCGAAAAGGAGGAGTCGCTGATTCATGAAGGAATCACTCGGTGGCCCATTTGAAACGCAAAATAATTGTTTGCCCCTAGAGACTGTTGTAATATCAGAGGACATTGCTGTCCATCATGGGTCTACAGGGCTCCCTAGACCTGAGAACCCTATCAGGGTTATTCAAAGAAAGGCGGAAACCAGGAGAATTGGCAGGAGAAGAGAACAATCTAGACCAGATAGCTGATTTGGAAAGGGAGATAAATGGGAGAATTTTTCTGGTTTAGTTATTTTGACCTAGAATTTTCACTTCTCCAAACATTCTCCTGGTTTTCACCTCTCTCTGACTAACCCTGTATATCTTTGGCAGAGAAAGATAGCTTCAGGAAAATGGTGGGGTTCTATGCCCACAAACCGTTTCAATGATTTTACCCACCGGTTCCATAAAGGAGCAGAGAAAGCCATAGAAGAAAACCTGAGTCAGGGTGAGTGGACTCAGTGCTTTGAGAATGCTATGGGTCCTTATGCTAACAGGTTGACGGGCTCCAATTCAAGCATGTCTGACCAGGCAGGGACAATAACAGATGTTTTCTTCTTCCACTTTTCTAGCCTGGAACATGATATCAGCAGCATAGCAATGATGCCAAAAGATGGACCTCAAGAAGTAGCTGAGGATTTTGTGTTGGTATGGCCTTCACCAGCCCCAACCTCAAATGGTTCACGGTTCACCAGATCATATAGAATCAACATTGGAAGCTCTCCCCAAAACATGCCAAGACTATGTGAAGTTGTCCATTCAAACACTTAATGGGACTGAGAAGATCTGCAATAAAAATGAGGGAAGAAATCGAGTTCCTGAAGAAACGACTGCCTAAGCTGAACAATCTCCCTTAAATGAATTGACTTTATGAATTTGATCGACTGGAAAAGGTTCCGAATTATCGTATGATATGATTTTACTAATGTGAAACGTAAACTCAGATTTTCCCTTCCAGGACGAGTAAAGAAATGAGGCAGAAGCTCCAGGTTTCCTCCATCCCAGTTTCTTTTGCCCCCCTAATATAATTTACAAGATTGTCTTTCAGGTTCTTCAGGAATGAGCTAACCTAGAACGTATGGTGTTTGATGGTGGAACTGGACACACAAAGAAGTATAATGTATCGTTTAGCCTAAATAATCCACATTCGACGTCACCAATAGATGTTCGGCTGAGAGACGGCAGCTTCAAGAAATGAGTTTCTGTATCTTTAATGTTTATTTTATTCCTTTGAGGATCCTGGAGCAAAAGAGGTGGAGGATGAGGACAACCGTAACGTTTCGGTTCCTCTTGAAATCTTTATTAAGCACAAAGTGAACACAAGCACACACACGTATAAATTAAAGATATGCTGTCAGCGCTCAGGAGTTTTTCATAAAATCTTCAACTTTATTAGACAAACTAGATCACAATGATCCAAAGTATATTTTACAATGATTGTAAAATATAACAATAAGTGCACGCAGAAAACGGTGGTGCCACGATGTGCAGTCTATCTAAGGTCGGTTAGTCACTGAACAGAAAGATGAAATTTGGCGCATACACGGCGGAAAACACAACAGAAACCCCTCATCTACTTGAAAAGATGCTGCAAGATCTAATAGAACATAAAAGCCCAGAATTTGAAAAAGCGGCTGCTTCTATCGCTAATTATATTTAGTCATTCCCACACATCAGCATTTTAAATATATAGAACTCCAATAATTGGATGCATCAATATATGCCCAGCAAGGCAAAGAGGGAATTTTTTTTTATTAATTCAAAATTTATTTTAAAAGAGTCAGCAGTGAATTCATACAGCAAATAATAAATGGTCTCGAAGGGTCAAACAATAAACAATCTCGAAGACCACTCGGGTGGACAGACACAACCAAAAATTGCTCCAGACCCCAAAAAAAAAAGGAATATTATATATATATATATATATATATATATATATTTAGGGGGGGGAGAAAAGGTGGCAAAGGCCAAATGTGTGACTGTCCTGGCACACTCCCGAAGGTCCGGGGTACCGTAGGAGGCCATGGACGTGTGCAGGTCACAAAGGCCGGGGTACATGAGGGCCAAGTGCGGCAGACAGAGCCATGGTGGCCGCCACAGTGGCACCCCCAAAAAAAAAAAATAGGGGGTCCGCAGCACAAGGTGGCGTGGTGAAAAATAAAAAAAACACGGGAAAGGGAGGAGGAGAGGGTGTGAATTAAGGTATAGTCTGCTAATAACATGTCTCAGCAGGGGGGGGAGGAGGGGGGCAGCGAAAGTCCGCAAGTACATTGCAGGAATATAAAAAAAATCAGCTTCAGAACAGTGACCGCAGCATTTCTGATCAGCTTAACAAAAGTCATTGGGGGGGAAGAGGAAGGGTGGGGGGGTTCTCACAGGGAAAGTCATAGTTATAAAGGTGGGGAGGATCGAAACTAATATACACGGCTGTAAAAGGAGGAAGTAAAGTGTCTCAAAGATGAGGTCATCCGAGGAAATGCAAAGTCCAGGTGTCAAACTCTAGGCCAGAGACTCGAGGGATCTGCCCGATTAGAATTGGCTTCAACCAGTGTCCCGCCTCGAGGGTTTCGTAGGGATACCCAGATGGGGAAACAGAGCCCAAGCCTCCTCAGGGGTAGCTACGGTGTGGGTAATATTGCCATGCACGAGCACCAAGGAGCCTGCAACTCCCCAGCGGTACCGGACAGCCTCGGATCGTAAATGGGCCGTCACCTCCCGAAATCGTCGTCGTGCTACGATCGTCAGAAAGGGCAAATCTGCAAAGAGTGACAACTGTGTAGCTTCAAAAATAAAAGAGGACCTTGCTTTAGGGGTATCATCAGGCGCATCTTAACAGAGACATCCGTAGCGACCGCGATCGTGTCCCTCGGTACTCCTGCGGGAGCCGCCGCCGCCTTGCGTATGCGAAGCGACGCGCCAAAGATCTCAGGCACGTCCGGTGGCCGTTGTAAAATATGGCGGGCCACCCGGTTAACGTAGTCCAGGTGAGAGGAAGAGGGCTCCGACTCTGGAATACCCCGGAAACGTACATTCCGCCTTCTGTGTCGAGCTTCTACTGATTCCTGTGCTCTAGCCAGGTGGTCCACTTGAGTCTGAAGGGAGTCTATGCGAGTGGCTGTTTTGGCCTGTGCCGTTACCGTGTCATCCACGCGGTGCTGCACCGATTCTACTGTGGTCTTCAGGGTAGCAACGTCGCCCATCACCTCCAGGAGGTCCGCTCTCCAGAGGGCCCGCATCTCGTCCAAGATACGGCGGACGTCGCCTCTTGTGGATGGCCGAGACTCCTCCGAGTCAGCAGCCTGAGGAGAAAGCTCAGGCAGGGGTCCACGGGTGAGAGCAGGTCCAGCCATCAATTCAGGTGCCAAGTGCGGAGGGGTACCCAAATCCTTCCCTGTACTCGCAGCCCCCCTAGTGGCACTCCCGGTCGAGAGTCGGGTCCCCGACTCTTCGGCTCCGGCCTGGGAAAGAGGTCGGGTCTCCATCTCCAACAGGCCCAAATCTGGTCTTGAGGGGTGATCATCGCATCGGCTCCTCAATCCTCCAACCAACGATTCCCTAATGTCAGTCTGCAGGGGGCCTTCCGTCTTACCAGGCGTCTTGCCGCTCTTCTTGCCCATCACGTCTCTCCGTCTTGTAAATTAGTGTGAGGTGTATCTTAGAGGTCGCGCAGGGCTCAATATCGAGAGGGGATTTTTAAATGTATGAGCACGTCCAACGCGCGTTTTGCCTGGGTCTGCTCATCAGGGACGCCCACATAGTGGCTCACCACCGTTACTGCGTGCACCTTATGGTTATATTTTACAATCGGTACACGCAAATTGTAACCAAGAAATTGTATCAAACAAGATTATAGTGGAAAAGCAGCGCTTCTTCATAGGTTTGATTATGGTCATGTCACTTTATTTTGATTTATGAGAATTGAATATATACATACGTATTGGCACAACGATTTACGGGGATTGAAGTGCACCTAACAAATATCGAATGATCTTTGGAAATACATGGTGGATACTGTGACGGAAACCCCGCTCTTCCGCTTGTTCTGGCTCTCCAGACACCCCCCTTACTGATCAGCCCGGCCGCTGAGTTGCTCGGAACTCCGTGCCTCGAGCAGCCTGATCCGCAGCTCCAGACCTGCTTGGTCTGATCCTCCAGCCTGCCTTGGAGCCTCTTTGAATTTCCAGAAGGTCGCTCTGTGCCTTCTGAGGGTGAGAGTGGGTACCCTGAATCAGACACCAGACAAGCTGTATGTTCAAACAGACCTTTATTGAAAAACGCCAGTATTTATGCCCAGGTCCAACAGTTCTAATTTGCATAAACCAAATGACGAACATTTACCTATTAAAACTCTAATTACATTATGTCAGTTAGATATTTTCAGTAAACCTTCCTTAGCCTTCCTATCACACATCATTTACATAATCTATTGTAAAGGAAATCAGATAATGTTTGGCTGAGACAATGGTGACTCTCAACCTCTGACATGCAAACAGATAACAGATAAACAAAGAGAAAGTCTTTTTGCATAATCACACATTACTCAAACTTGTTTACGTTCTACACAGAAGAAAGCTCTGCACCTTCAAAACACATCTTAGTTCACATTCACGTAAAGTAATTAAAGTACATTTAAACTAAAACCATGCAATTTACAATACATTTAAAACCACACAATATAAACGAACATAAAGTCTTTCCCAAAGCAAATGTCTGTGTCTTTTTTGGGGCTTTTGCCAGGAAAATAAAAGTCTTGGGGTTTGAAGCGGGGAGCGCTATGTGAGTTCTATGACATATCTCCCCTCCCCAAAGAGTCTGACGACCACGGTTGGACCCCAACGGGTCGACTAGGGGTTGTCGGAGCAATAGTCCATAGTCTGTCGGGAGGAGACGAGCCCCCAAGCTTCTCCACTTGTCCTGGCTCCGGGAAACAACCAGCCTTAGTAGCGCGGTTGAGGGCCCCTCCTGTGCTCCTGGGCCATTGTGGGTACACCAGATTGCTGGTACCCCCTCCTTGGAAATGGGCTCGCTGCTGGGGAGAGGTACCGCCTGTACCTCTGCTCAGGGTATCAACATCCCATGTTACAAAAGGTGCCAACTGTACCCGCTGCTGGTAAAGTGACCTGCTGCTGGGAAGCGGTACCGCCTGTACCTTCGCTCGGGGTAACAATCCTCTATGTGCAAAATGTGCCAACTGCACCCGCTCTTGGTGCTCTAGTCAGCGGCTGGGAGGAACATGGGGTGACTGATGCCCCCAGGACAGGGGGTTGAGAATCAGCTGTCTCCACTCCCAGTGGGGATAACCACTGCTGGAAATGCAACTCTTGGAGATTACCCTCCAAACTCTCTGGATCCAAGTCTGAGGGTGGGCAGAGGCCAGCAGCACTCTGCCCAGTAGCCAGCACTTCTGCTGGGGGCATAGACACTGGGGTAGTGTCCGCTGGTGGGGACGGGGGGAGGGCTTCCTCCACTCGCGGTGGAGATGGAGAGGGCTATCTGGATCAGTCCATCGGTTTCTCAGGCTTGACTAGGGCAACCCCAGGCTCATCCTGGAAATTAGGCACCTGCAGTGCTTGGTACAACATTGCTGCTTCCTCTGCTGCGGGCAAGACGGGAAAGAATAGGAGCACCTCCAGCTCCATTTCCTCTGGTTCTTCTGCCCAGTCCAGACTGTCCACTCCTTCTGCCTGGCAGTCCCAGGCCTCTGTTACGCCATATCCAGGCCTTCAAGCTCCCTCAGCCATCCTTGGCTGGGAGTACATCGGAGCCAATCTGGGCCATCTGCCCCACATCCCCACAAATCTCCAGTAGGGACTTCCACTTCACCCAATGTCTCAAGACAGTCCTCCTCTAAAAGTGCCCAACCATCCACCTTCATCTGCCAGAGATCCTCTGGCTCTTGGCAGTAGAGGCCAGAGGCATGTTGTGTCGTGGTCCGCACTTCGGTCGGTACCAAATCATTGTCCCAGTCCAGACGCTCTGGGACCTCAGACAGCCTCAGCCTACCTCGCAGCTTGGCCAGCCGGAGGTCGCTAATTACATAACGTCAGTTAGATATTTTCAGTAAACATTCCTTAGCCTTCATATCACACATCATTTACATAATCTATTGTAAAGGAAATCAGATAATGTTTGGCTGAGACAATGGTGACTCTCAAACTCTCAGACATGCAAACAGATAAACAAAGAGAAACCTTTTGCATAATCACATGTTTACGTTCTACACAGAAGAAAGCTCTGCACCTTCCAAACACATGCAACGCAAGTGGAAAACAAAACGCATTTTTTTTTGAGAACGCAGAACCGCTAGTACTGACGTACAGAGTGCGCTGCGGCGGCATAGCAGCGTGTGTGAGTGATTAGGAGATGTCAGACACTGCTAATGTCCAGCCTACATAACGTCCAGACGCAAAAAGGTTTGACGATTTGTAAAGAAACACGCACGAAAATGCGCAACGTATGACCGTTTTCACGCATTCCGTGAAAAAAATACGTCAATACGTTCCGACGCACTTTTTGACAGTCGCTGCGAATAATGCGTTCGTTTGACCCTAGCCTTAAACTAAAACCGAGCAATTTACAATACATTTAAAACCACACAATATAAATGAACATAAAGTCTTTCCCAAAGCAAATGTCTGTGTCTTTTTGTCAGGCTCGCGCCAGGAAGGAGCCATGGCACGACCTCAGTGTGTTGTTATATTCCCAAGCGCTGGGGATAAGCAGGCACACAGACACTGGAGGCAGTATATGTACAATAAGGCTGTATTGAAGAATGGTTCACAGCAAACAGTCCAGCACAGAACAGACGGTAACACTGAAAATAGGCAAGTGGATGGTGGACCACGTAGTCTCTCTCCAGATCCGCTTGAGGAGAAGCAGGAGTCTTTAGGCAAATGTACCTTGATAGAAGGTTGGTCTCCTTGGAGAGCTGGAGGGCTGGAAGCCACTTGAGAGTCTCTGGACCCACTGGATAGTGGGCCACGCAGTGGATCGTCCAGCCAGCAGGAACCAGGTAATGCAGACACAGCAAGGATGCACGGCAGAGCAAAATAAATCAGGCAACATACAATGACAAGAGGGAGCTCTCCAGACCTCTGGACACTGGGAAGGGAAAAACACAAAATGAAAGAGCAAAGGGGAGGAGGGTGTGGTCTGGTTTTATGCAAAACCTCAGGTTCAGACACAGAGTTAACCCTTAGGTGGAAAGCAGGTAATGAGAGCTGGTGACCCAGGCTGACCACAGCAGACTCTCAGGGCTGAGGCATGACACTTTTGGGGTTTTTACCAGGAAAATAAAGGTCTTGGGGTTTGAAGCGGGGAGCGCTATGTGAGTTCTATGACAGATATACATCTCCCCCCGAAGTGCGGATTGTGGGCATCAGTTAGATGCTTTTGGTTTTATACTTGGTTTGGTTTTTATACTGGAGCTGATCCATGGTTTCAGGTTGTTGTACCAATTGGTTTTATACTTCACTTTTTTCGGTTGTGTGTTTTGTTACTTATACATATAAGAACAAATTTTATTGGATAACATTTTGCTCACTTGACTTTGGATCATTGTTGTGACAGAACACAATGTCACGGTGCGATTTGGAGGGGGCTGTGTGCTGGCCTCCTGCCCAGAGACTATGGCCCGTGAAAGAGACTATTGGGGGAACTGGTGGACCTTTTAAATATACTTGGTTTTCACTATTTTATATATCTGCCAGATAACTAAATATTTCTGATGTCTGTGTGTTATTCCCTGTATAGTGTAGATCTCTGTATTAGTACCTGCTATTGTGTAAGTTCTCTCTGTAAGAAATTCCTTTTGTTTACCCAGCTCTCTCCGTCCCCCATTCTCCATTGTTTGAAGGTCCTGTGTAGCTATCTGATCTGTGATGTTGTCGGTTTAATTGTATGCAAATGTGATGGTCCTTGTCTCTATCTGTCCTCTCTGTGAATAAACAACCAGTTCTATTCTGACCAAGCTTGAAGTCACGACTCATGTTTTGGGGAACCAGGAATCTACTGCCTGCTGTGCCAAGGAAAGGCTCCAGGTCTACAGCTTCGGCTTATTCCTGGGGGTGCTAGCCAGGCTCTCTACATGCACCGGGCCTTAAGCTGTGGCTATGGTACAAGAGAAAGGTGTGAGAGTCACGAGGAGAACCTGGGTGTCCAGCGAGGAAGCAGCATTTAGCAGATGTGACCCTGTCCGGACACAGAGATCTGTTACAATTGTGATCTAGTTTGTCTTATATGTTCAAGTCCTGCAAGTTCTGTTGGGTGAGGCAGTTACCCAGAGTTTACATTAATTACTTGCCAGTCTCCATATCCTACTTTGTTTTAAGAGGGGCGTGTTCTTCAACTTTATTATTCCATAATATAAAGTGCATACCATGTGTGGGGCCCAATCATAGAGGCAAAAATGCATAAACACTAAAGGGTCTGTTCACAAAGCAGGGAGATGCAGTGATTTAATGAAGTCCCCAGTGTGACCGGCACCACTGGGAGGAGCAAGGCTGGTTCTGGTAGCTGCAATATACATCCTGGTTTTGTATAAAAGGGGGCTGTGAAAATAAACCTGGATTCTTCTGCTTGCACTCGTCCTAGCCTCCGCGTCAGTTAAGGGTCGCCGTCTCAATCCAGCGCAGAGTGCGCTCGCAGTTGGCGAGGTATTTTCCATCAAACAGTGGATTGCGTCGAGGAAAGCAGCCAGACACGGAGTTATCAGACGTGTCCAATAACCGCCAGAAAATAAGAGCAGGATCCGAGCCCCGATCAGAGAAGACCCTCCGTTCCAAGAGCTGCATAGACTTAGCGTATATCCAGAAAATAGCCTCGTCAAATCAATTCCACAGGTTAGATACATAAAGGGTTATTCAAAGAGAATCGAAAAGTCACCGCACGTTCGATGACTTTTCGTTCTCTTCAATTCGGTTCGTTTTGACGATCCCATTTCGGCGACCCTGCAGTGTATTCAGCAAGCACCACAGGGCCATCGAAGTGCAAGGAAAAGCAGCCGAAAACCTGCCGAAAATTCACCACAAAAACCCGACGAATGCACGCCGAAACCCGCAAAAACATCTGGATTAACCTCGCCGAACACGCCGGAAAAACCCGAGCAAGAGCCGATCACACGCAGCAAAGCCGCCGGAAAAACCCGACACCGCAGACCTGTGCAGTGAATAAATTAGCAAAACAAATTGCTTGAATGATTGAAAAGTGAAACGCTGTTTGCAAAGAAACTACTGAGCGAAAATGTCTGAAATTTACATATAAAATCCAATGAATGATAATAAAAAGGGCTGTTAACCCTTTCGCTGCTGAGGCTTTTCCTGCCTCTGTGCTGAGGTCATTTTTACTGGTTTTGCTCATCATGTTTAAACGTGTTTTTAAGGCTTATTTTAGTATATTACCCAGACATATTATATATCGTTCTTTCCGTCAGACTCGGCAGATTCATAATATGTCATTATTATATTTATACGTCATGTCCTGTCTGTATATTATAACAAAAAATGCAATAAAATATGAATTTTCAATAATTTACAACGTGTAAAGTGTTTTTTTCACATTTTAACATGCGAGCAATTGCGGTTATATTTTGTATGGGGTGCGCTTGTTAAAAAAATTAGAGATGGGGTCTTGCTACATTTTTGTTGGGGAAAATTACGCAATTTTTAACAAACGCACCGCATACAAAAATCGTTAGTGCAGCATCATTGTTCACATTATAATTGAAATGGTAACTATTGCTGCATTAACGAACCAAAAAAAGAAAAAAAAAATTTTTTAATAATTTTTTTTAAAATATTTTTTTTTTTTAAACTTTTTCATACTCATGTTTGGTATTGTTGCTCTGGCCGATCCAACAGTACCAAACATTAACCCCTAACTGCCACGGATCGGGAGATAGGGGTTCCAATGAACCCCCTATCTCCACCATTGGTGGCAGTTAGGGGTTAACTCCAAGACTGGCGTCATCGTGCTATGCACGATGACGCCAGTCCTCAGGGGGCATTCCCGGAAGCTTGGCCAACATCCAAGATGTCGGCCAGCTCTGGGAAAGGATCACGAACCGGCGCTTTTCGGCGCCGATTCGTGATCCGGCCCCCATGGGGTTAATGCCAGGTACCATTTGGAAGGGCAGGCTGTGCCCTTCCAAACGGTGCCTGGGTTAACCCCCTGCACGCCGCCGATCGGGAGGGAGGTCCGAAGGACCTCCCCCCCCTCCCTTTCAGGCGCCTCCTCTGCACATGCGGGGGGGGGCGCCTGAATTAGGTGTCATCGCGCCCCCGCGATGACACCTAATTACTCCGGCGGCGGTTCCGGGTGCTGGGCTGACATCGAGGATGTCAGCCCGCACCGGGGGGGCCAGCGATCGGCCGGAACCCGGCCGAACGCTGACCCCAAAGAGAGGATGCGCTCAGCGCGTCCACCGCATGGAACGTGACATGCGGTTGGACGCGCTGAGCGCGTCCTCCGCAGCGAAGGGGTTAAAGAAAAAAACAAAACTTTTTTTTAAAAAAAAATCCAGAAAAATGCTCCAAATATCCTAAAAAATCTATAAATAAAGAGACTTTTTGCTGCAGAATATTATAATGGACGGTTTATTAGATATTGGATTAAAACGGGAATATTTTTAACATTGAAGCCTATGGGATTCTCCTGAATAAACCTGTCGAATTAAACCATCCAATGGCAGGGTGTTAGGGGAACCTTTCACTGCTGGTTTGTGTTCTCTGAATAGACGAAGCAGTGCTTTTTTATGGGGATTTCGCTGCCCTCGAACAGGCACCGAACAGACACCGTATGTGCAGGCAATTCGCCAGGATTTGGCGTATTGCCTGCGCTCTGGATAGCCGAATGGCCAAGAAAGGTAACCGAACACTGATTTTCAGCGTTCGGTTACCTTTCTCCAGCCATTCGGATCTCTTTGAATAACCCTGATAGAATTTAACCCCTTCACTTCTGAGCTGTTTCGCTTCCCATACACTGAGTGAATTTTTTACCATTTTCTGCTCATGACATTTAAAGTCCTGCTTTATTATAGAACCCAAACTGTGTATTTTATATTTACAGTGTGTATATGTCACGTCGCATCAGTTTACCGTGTCAAAATGTTAAAAAAAATATGAATATCTATTCAGTTATACCACATAAATTTATTTTCCCGCGTCTTCTCATCCAAACCTTTATGGTTATAGATCTGACAGAGTATCCTTTTATTAAAAAATGCAAAAATGTAGAAGCTGTTACTGCATTTATATGAAGATCTGGAATTTTAATCAAAATTGGGAATTTTTATTTTTTCTATTTTTCATGCATCAGAAAAGGTCAACAGGAGAAACGAGGCTGCACAGCGTATCTACGGAGTTTGCCGTTCGAATTTCGGTTTTGTCAGGAGTGAATTCCTCGCTACTTTTGGTGGTTTTTACAAAACTGGTGCTTAGTGGATAAACCCATATGTAAAAACACATCAATAAATACGCTGATACAATAAAAAATTATAAAGTTATAGAATTATTAGATCTATAACTTTATAATCAGAAACACAAACAACCAGACTCATATTATACAAGAAACTCCAGGTTGGCAGCGGCGCACAAGATCTTGCCGCACGCTCATTCCCGAGCTTCCCATAGAAGGGTATAATGTGGGTCTGAGTGTGTGCGGCAGTGTGATTATTTTTGCTAGATTTTATCTGCACAAAGAAAAATGCACATATTGAGCAACCCTTTGTCCTCAAGTGTGTGTGTAAATGTATAGCGATTTGTGTACATGCATGGCTAAGTGAGTGTGTGTGGGCTACTGTGCTTATAAATGCCTAGAACATAATTGTGGTCCCCGTTCAGTTATGCTTTCTGTGGTCAGAGCATGGGTATGGCTTCTATCATGTGTGAGTTCTCTCTTTTATGAGTGTGCTTATGCAAATTGAGATGACTCTTATGTCTAAAACATTTCTCACATTCAGAACATGCAAAAGGCTTCTCTCCTGTATGAATTCTCTCATGTTTAGCAAGATCACCCTTTGAGCTAAAACTTTTCTCACATTCAGAACATGCAAACGGCTTCTCTCCTGTATGAATTCTCTCATGTATAGTAAACTCACCCTTTCTTCTAAAGCATTTCCCACATTCAGAACAATGAAACAGCTTCTCTCCTGTATGAAGTCTCACATGTAGAGTAAGCTCACCCTTTGTTCTAAAACATTTCCCACATTCTGAACATGCAAATGGCTTCTCTCCTGTATGAATTCTCTCATGTATAGTAAACTCACCCTTTCTTCTAAAGCATTTCCCACATTCAGAACAATGAAACAGCTTCTCTCCTGTATGAAGTCTCACATGTAGAGTAAGCTCACCCTTTATTCTAAAACATTTCCCACATTCTGAACATGCAAATGGCTTCTCTCCTGTATGAATTCTCTCATGTAGAGTAAGCATATCCTTTCTTCTAAAACATTTCTCACATTCTGAACATGCAAACGGCTTCTCTCCTGTATGAATTCTCTCATGTATAGTAAACTCACCCTTTCTTCTAAAGCATTTCCCACATTCAGAACAATGAAACAGCTTCTCTCCTGTATGAAGTCTCACATGTAGAGTAAGCTCACCCTTTGTTGTAAAACATTTACCACATTCAGAACATGCATACGGCTTCTCTCCTGTATGAATTCTCTCATGATTAGCAAGATCACCCTTTGAGCTAAAACTTTTCTCACATTCAGAACATGCAAACGGCTTCTTTCCTGTATGAATTTTCTCATGTTTAGTAAGACCAACCTTTCCTCTAAAACATTTCTCACATTCAGAACATGCAAACGGCTTCTCTCCTGTATGAATTCTCTCATGTACATTAAGATCAACCTTTGCACTAAAACATTTCTCACATTCAGAACATGCAAAAGGCTTCACACCTGTATGAATTCTCTCATGTATAGTAAACTCATTCTTTGATTTAAAGCATTTCCCACATTCAGAACAATGAAACAGCATCTTCCCTGTATGAAGTCTCACATGTAGAGTAAGCTTACCCTTTCTTCTAAAACATTTCCCACATTCAGAACATGCAAATGGCTTCTCTCCTGTATGAATTCTGTCATGTTCCGTAAGGTCACTTTTTGTTTTAAAACATTTCTCACATTCTGAACATGCAAACGGCTTCTCTCCTGTATGAATTCTCTCATGTATAGTAAACTCACTCTTTGAGTTAAAGCATTTCCCACATTCAGAACAATGAAACAGCATCTCTCCTGTATGAAGTCTCACATGTAGAGTAAGCTTACCCTTTGTTCTAAAACATTTCCCACATTCAGAACAGGCAAACGGCTTCTCTCCTGTATGAATTCTCTCATGTTTAGTAAGGTTACCTTTTGTTAGAAAACATTTCTCACATTTAGAACAAGCAAACAGCTTCTCTCCTGCGCAAATGCTCTTTTGCGTAGCAAGCCTAGCACTCATACTTAAACATCTCTCACTTTTTATGAACAGAAATGCTTTAGTTCCAATATGACCTGTGTGGGTTTGGGGAAGTTCTGATTCACAACTGGCAGAAATTGTTTTGTCAGAATAAACCAACATATCCCTGCATGCTTTAATTTTTTGGACAGTCCCACATGACAGTCCAGAATTCTCTGGCTCGTTTACATTTTCTAGGAAATCCAGAGTTTCATCTTTGATTATTTCCTCTTGCTTTACTGACAGAGGCTTCACAAGGTTTTCTTCAACAAATGATGCGGTTTCCTCAAAATTATTTCCTGCAGACATTTCCAGACTCTTGCTGTTCTCCTGTTAAAAAAAGACAATATTTTACACCATCACAAAACCAATGCAGCAAAATACACCTATAAACAAAGTATAATACAACCTGAACCAGGTCCATCAAATGCATTAAATATAGAGATCTGATACACCTTCTATACAGAAGATATATGAAGGACGGAGCAGCCTCTAACACCCAGTGGGCGGAGTTAAAACCCCCTTACTGGTATGTGTGCCTGAGGTGTCTGTACGATGAAAACAAGATACAACAATAAAGTGGGAGGAGACAAAAGGAATTTCCAAATTATTGGAACTGTTTTTTTTTTTTTTTTAAACAAGACTGTCTAATGGACCAAAAGTCTTTCATTGGGACTTGCAGAAAGGAGATTTTAATAGAAGGTCAAATGTACAATGAAATGAGGAATTCTGTTCTGTCGGGTATTTTAGAGAGATAAAGAATTTAAAATGAATGCTTGTAGCCATTTTGTTTTAAAGACAGTTTTTCTTTCAAAATTTCTCTACGTTTAGAAATGAACGAGGTTTTTTTTTTAAAGTTCATTTCTGGGTGAAGTCTCTCCAGACATGAAGGAGTCTAGAATGAATGTGAGAGAATGCTAAGATGTGTCATAAGTAAATTTATTGGTCTGTTTTAAGTTTTTAAAACAAAAGAGATTTTGTCTTTTGAGTATAGGAATAAGAGAAAATATTCTGTAATGTAGAATTATATTCACAAAATATATGTTTATAATCAAGGTATATTTTATTATAATTACAGTATGAAATATATACTCCAAAATATTGTAGAAAGTATATAATTGGTAAATAATAAAAATTACTAAAGAATATATTTTGTGAGTTAACCAGGAAAGAATTTAGCTGATCTAAGCAACCAAAAGGGAGAACTATAAATCAGAAGACAGAGACAGTCTAACTGAGAAGAGACAAGGTCTTTGTTAAGCTAGTCTGACCTTTTGACCCAAGATAAGATGTTAAAAAGAAATGGTGGAATTAATTGGAATTAATATAAGAAGTGCAATACTGCCCTCTAGAGGATAGAAAAATAATGATTCATATTATTAATTAATTATGATGTCAAATTGGCTATAATAAGCGGCCAGGTTTTTTGTGAGTCAGTCGGAGATTCCAGGCATTCAGAGACACATCGCCATGCACTCAGACATTCATTATACATGACACTCTGAGGAGTCGGGAAATTTCAGCATTCAGACTCACATCAGACTCACATCACGATGCAGGCAGATCCCAAGACATGAGGCAATCAATATTCTCACCAAATCTCTAACTCACATGCATTAATTATCTAATATCGATAATTTTCACATATTCCAAAACAAAGCATCACATAGAAAATTCCAAGGCAGACTCATCAACATCCAAATTGGACAGGTAATGTATGAAATAAGGAATTAATGTAAAAATATATTTGTAGAGATTTTTGCAACATTAGACTGAGATTCTCAGATACCGTTAAATCCAAAAATTCTAAATACCTTTATTCTGCAGATAAAGATATGAAGAAGTAGATATAAGGATTTATTCCTAAAATAAATGTTGTAAGATTGATACCAATATATATATTGAATTTGGAAATTACTGTGATTAAAATTAATAAGCAAAGAATTATATAACTACAAAATAAAAAGCAAAAGATTAGAAGTTTAATTCTCGAGATTAGGGGAGGATTCACTAAATAAGTTTATTACTTATTATTAAATTAGCTCATCTTTTGTTGATCCATGTAGCAGAGAGATATATATATCTATAAGAGCTGGCTGGTTAAACATTGTTTGCTGGGAAATGCATGTTGTATTAAGCAGAAATGTTTATTAACCATTTGTGTATTAGTTACTAACTGATAAGGTAAATGATCTTAATCATATATGCAGTTACTAACCGGAGATACATATATTGTGAAGCTAGTTTTTATATGCTGACGGATTGTGGTTTATAAATTTTTGTTTATGATATGAGATTTGAAACTTTTTTGTATACGTAATAAATATATATATTTTTATCCGATTATTGTATTTTTTAAAGCAAAACACAGACAATTAAAAGAATTCAGGATAATTTCTAAGAGATATAGACGATTGATATTTGTGTCTCGTATAAATTTCTTATGAAATAATAATCCCTGATATATTGGAGACAACTGCCGAGGTAGGTCCAGTAATTCCAATATAGACATATTGGAGGCTTGGCTGATAAATCCAATATATATAAACGTGTTGTATTCACGTGCAGAGATTATATCCGACAGTTCAGAGAGATTGTTCTGATTGGTTGATAGGGACCGCTGACGTACCATGTACGTCCTGCCCACGGGTCTCTCTCAGACCTGCGGACGTACATATTACGTCTGCGGCTCCTACCCTCTTAATCTTAATCTCTCTTTTGTCAGAATAAACTAACATATCCCTGCATGCTTCAATTTTTTGGAGAGTCCTACGTGACAGTCCAGAATTCTCTGTCTCTTTTACATTTTCTAGGAAATCCAGAGTTTCATCTTTGATTATTTCCTCTTGCTTTACTGACAGAGGCTTCATGAGGTTTTCTTCAACAAATGATGCGGTTTCCTCAAAATTATTTCCTGCAGACATTTCCAGACTCTTGCTGTTCTCCTGTTAAAAAAAGACAATATTTTACACCATCACAAAACCAATGCAGCAACATACACCTATACACAAAGTATTACCATCTTGAATTATACGCAGTATGCGAGAGAAATGTACTCTCAGCTTTCAGATGGAGTTACTTACTCTTTGTTATCTGGTGACCCAACACGTGAGGTCATGGCTAAATTTGAAAAAAGTATCCAAAGAGGTTTTTCAGCTGACTATATCGATGACGAATTGTTCCAGTATCTACTCAAACCTCACCCTAGGACTCCTGTGATATATGGGATACCAAAGATCCATAAAGATCCGGTAACTCCACCACTACGCCCAATTGTCTCGGCCGTGGGAGGAGCCATTGAGCCAACAGCCAGATGGCTTGACTTTTTATTCAAGAAACCGGTACAATGTATCCCCACGTGCATCAAAGATACCAACGATTTTTTACAGAGACTTGGGGCAGTGATAACCAATTGTGATGAGGTAGTCTTCATGACATTGGATGTAAAGAGTTTATACACGGTGATCCCCCATGGGGGAGGGATTGAGGCCATGAGGTGGTTACTGTCCAATTCAGAGGTCTATGATGGCCCGTGTGTCGAATTTGTTTTGGAGCTACTGGCGTTGGCTCTGGAAAATAATTATTTCAGGTTCGAGGATAAATGGTATTTACAGCGCACTGGCATGTCCATGGGGGCCGCGATGGCCCCCATGTACGCCAATGCGTATATGTATAAGTTTGAGACCGATAACATCCTAACCCAGTTTCAAGGTAACATTGTCCAATACGTGCGGTTTATTGATGATATCTTTGTAATATGGCGGGGCACAGTTGAAGAAGCTAGGGGGATTGAACATCTCATAAATAACCTAGATACACCAATTAAAGTCACTAGCACAGTCAGTGAAAGTTCCATCAATTTCCTTGATGTAAGGATTTTTAAACAAGACAACTGCCTACACTATTCATTGTTTTCTAAGCCCACAGACCGCAATACCTTACTCCACCAACAGAGCGCACATCCAGACCATTTAAAACAATCATTGCCTTATTCCCAACTATTGAGAGTTATAAGGAATAATAGCGATGGAACCATTATGGAAGAACAGATTTCTGACATGTGTCGGAAATTTGCTTCTCGAGGTTATTCTGATAAGGTGATTACAGCTGCTCTGGAGAGAACAAGAGCTCCAAGTAAGGGATAAGTCGGATAGATTTAAATTCCCCCTCACGTATGACACTGCCTCAAGACAAATTACTTCAGTAGTAAGGAGAAACTGGTCGATCCTAGAGAAAGACCAGAATTTGCCTGAAACGTTTAGATATCAACCGATGTTCTGCTATCGTAAAAACCGCAGTTTAAAAGATCTTCTGGTGAAGGCGGATCCCATTAAAAGTTATGACCCAGACCAAAGCAAATTTAGGAATCTGGGTTGTAAAAGATGTCTAGGCTGCGTTACCTGCGGTCATATGACTCCGTCTAGTGATTTTAAACATCCCCATACAGGGAGGCGGTTTTTCATTAGACACTCTATTACCTGCAGGACAGAATATGTGGTCTACAAGATCTTATGCCCTTGTGGCTTGGCTTACGTGGGTAAAACCACAACCCAATTATGCGAAAGAATTCGCAATCATCGATCTAACATCAGGACCGCATATAGGGATGGCAGGTCGGACAAGCCGGTGGCCCGACATTTTCTCCAGTCTGGTCATCCCTTGTCCTCGTTGAAATTCTTGGCGATAGATCATGTCCCACCCCTGAGGAGGGGGGTGATCGAGCTTTGATTCTCCTTCAGAGAGAAGCAAGATGGATCCATCGTTTGGACACCGTTTTCCCTCGGGGGTTGAATGAAAGAAACTCCCTTTTGGCCTTTTTGTAAAAATTGTAAAAATTAAAAATCAAAATTTAAAATCAATCTACTTATCGATACTATCGGTAGGGCAGTTTCCAGTGTGGGGTTTAACAATTCAATTTGTGCCGGCGTGAGCCATCTGCTGTGTGCACACATCAGCTGTTGCTTGTACTTTTATATTTGTTTTTAAGGAGGGTAATGTTTTTCTCCTTCCCCTGTAGATTATCCTGTTAAACCACGAGTCTGAGAGGGGGCGGGACCGAGCCAAGTGTGTCTTGGCTACGTCCGACGCAACACGCCGGGGTAGCCTAGGCAACCGGTCCGACGTGTTTATACGGCGCAGAGCGCCGACAGGTACTCGTGGTTGTTTCCGGGATTAGAGACTTCTGGAGATCAATCTCCTTCACCTGGTTTGTTGCAAGAGTTTGGAGTGGCGGGGGTAAGATCGCCCTGCTGGTGCTTGAAATGAAATATCAGATGGTGCATTATGATGTCGTTAAGAGACTGATGCTTGTTTGCCTGACGCTAATTGTGGGCGCACAGTGATAATTTCCTTGCACACATGTTGTTGGGATTGTGGATTTCTCTCATTACTGGTTGGAGGACGATTTCAGTGGGAGGGGGCTGGTGATTGTTGTTTAATTGGAGTGTCCATATATATGGACACAGGATTGGGTTTTATGTATATTTGTCCTGATGAAGGCTCTGTAAAGAGCCGAAACGTTGACCTTTTTTGGATTCATTAAAGAAAACTATTCTGCAAATCCCATGAGTGCTTGCATCCTTGCTATCTATACACAAAGTATAATACAACCTGAACCAGGTCCATCATATGCATTAAATATAGAGAGCAGATACAGCTTATATACAGGAGATATATGAAGGATTGAGCAGCCTCTAACACCCAGTGGGCGGAGTTATCACACCCTTACTGGTATGTGTGCCTGGGGTGTCTGTACGATGAAAACAAGATACAACAATAAAGTGGGAGGAGACAAAAGGAATTTCGAAACCAATGGAACGTTTTTTTTTTAAACAAGATTGTCCAATGGACCAAAAGTCTTTCATTGGGACTTGCAGAAAGGAGGTTTTAATAGAAGGCCAAAGATACAATGAAATGAGGAATTCTGTTCAGAGCTTGTTCTGATTGGTTGATAGGCAATAACACGGGACTTAATAACTGTAGCAAAAATCAGGGAATTTCTAATTTGTTGAAATATGTATCAGTTTATGAAAGTTCTAAATGGATCAAAATTCCCACTCGCCCCGGAGGAGTATACATTTTACCCCTTACACTATTGACAGCATAGGGCATGTGGGGCATATCCTGGAATTCCCTCCGTGGTGCATTAGATGTGTCCCTCACAACCTGTGCATCACTGGCCTGGCGATCTGGTTCTTCTCCTCCTGATTGAGGTGAAGGAAGTCAGGTCAGGAGACCCCCTGAGACATGTTTTCCTCCCTTTCTTTCCTATGAGCTTTCCAAGGGTTTATAGGTGTTCGACGTCTGGCTGCCTTTCACTCATGTTGAATTTACTCCCCTTGCTTCTCCTGAGTGTATAAGGATTCAGAATGAGGTAATATCTAGCTATTAGAGAGCTGGTGAAAGCTTATTCTAGGGGTTATTTCTCTGCCAGTGAATTCTATAAGGGAATATCGTCCTCCAGCCACCCTTGTTATAAATTAACCCTATAGGGAGCTGAACACATTGTTACATACTATCAGTTTATCCGTTACAGTTGTGAAGCGTTGTATAGAGCTGGGATATTTGTTTGGGATTTCTAGGATTCATCAGGATTACACGGTGACTTTATTTTTATGTATGGAGACTGTGGCTTCGGGAGATGAGGGTCACTTCCGCCAAGTGGTGTCTGGCCAGGTCCCATATGTCACTTCTGGTTTTGTGCTGTGGATGGATGCTGGGAAAGCGCTCGTAACGTCATTTTGGACACGCCTAATTGATCGAGTAATGAGGTATTTAATGGTGGACTACAGAGGAATCCATAGCTCTGGATGAGGTCTAATGGATGAATCATGTCGAGCGCTTAAGGAATTATACCGGACTTTTATGTTTATAGTGCAGAGATGTGATGAAAATCCATATAGTGCCAACTAGTGGAATTAAACCCAACCCCAGTTGTATAGTGAAGGTAAGTGCACGTGCAAGCGCCGAGTAGCTTCAATGTTACCATCGTGAAATATACAGAGTGAAAACAATATGTATATTTTAATACCGGCGACTTTACCTTTAACTTTTCCTTTTATCTCTCAAGAAAAAACAGAAACAAATAGTGCAGAAGCACAAAAACAGGTCCCGACTCCAAGGTGACTAATGTTACAGAAGCTAAGCACAGTAAGCTTGCGCAAGCTGCGAGGCGTGAACTGATTATACCCCAGTTTAGCGTCAGGATTGGAATATCGATGCCAGACGTTAAACCTGCTTCTCCCAACGCTAACGCTTACATAGAGACATTACATCAGCACCAGCTATGGAATAGAGACCCGGATGCTTTGGAACTACATTTCCCACGAGGCTTTGTTGCAAAGCTAAGGAGTCACTGAGCCTCATGGGAGATTTACACTTTGACACTTTTTGTTACAGGGTTATTCGCCAAGCTCTGAATTTACCACCAAACAGAATTTCACCAGATCTGCGATTTCGGGGCAATTTGTCTTTTCACTAAGCTGTCAATTCACCAAATACAGGCAAACTGACGGCGAAATACGGTGCAATCCACCAGCACCAAAAATGTCCCATAGAGAACTAATGATCCGCCTGTTCACAGAACCCGGAATTACAGCAAACGTTTAACGACATTCCATGATTTCAGTGTTTCAATACGACAGGTTTAAACGGGCGAATCCCACAGCTTTCAATGGAATAATGTCAGGTATATTAGAAAGAAAAATTTAAATAGATGTCTGTAGCCATTTTGTTTTAAATAGAAAGTCTTTTCTTTTTCAATTTTCCCTAGTTTTAGAAATGAACAGAGATTTTTTTTAATAGTTCACGGCTAGGTGAAATTTTATGTTTTTGTTTCTATAGATACCAGACATGAGGAAACCTTAACATGTCTTTGTGTGATATAATGCTGAAGCTAAGTGCTAGACGTGTCATAATTAAATTTATTGGTTTGTCTTAAGTCTTTAAAACAAAAAGATATTTTCTCTTTGGGTAAAGGGATAAAAGTTAAAATCTTTGTAATGTATGATTATATTCACGAAATATATTCTTATAATCAAGGTATATTTTATTATATTTACAGCAGAAAATAGATGCTCCAATAAGAATTTGTTGAGTAGAACTGGTAAATAGTATAATTCTGTGATTTAACTAGAAAGGAATTTACTCAGTTTGAGAGGAGTGGAGACATAAATTTTATTTTGATAGGACAGACTCAAAGTCTACATTGAAAATAGAGTGTTTTTGTAAGTCAGATTGACCTCTCGATCTGAGATAAGAGATATAAAAATTAAATAGTGGAAATAATCTGAAGAGCAACACTGCCCTCTAGAGGTATAGTAAATATTATATTAATAATAAGAATATAATATTTAGATGGAAAGAGCTAGATTGTTAGGGACGTCAAATTGACTCTAATTGGAGCCGCACTGTTCGTTGCATTCATTCAGATTTCCAGGACACGACAATGTATTCAGATCATTCCAGGACATAATGCATTCAGAGACTTACACGACAAGGCATTCACGCAAGCAGACCATCCCAGGACACAATGCATTCAAGATTTCACACCAAATCTCTAACTCACACCAAATCTCTAACTCACATGCATTGATTATCTGACATTGATAATTTTCACATATTCCAAAACATTATTACATAAAGAATATTCAAAGGCTATAAATCATTGAATCCTGATTGGAGAGGTAATGTATGAAAGCTATTTTTATTAAGGTTAATAAATTATATATATTTGGAGTATTTCTTGCAACATATAGATCTTCTCAGATACACTTAGCTCATCCTGCTTGACCTCTCGGCTGCTTTTGACACTGTTGACCACCCCCTCCTTCTACAGGCCCTCAACTCTCTGGGTCTCGGTGACACTGCACTCGCTTGGGTTGACTCCTATTTATCCAACAGGTCCTTCTCTGTGTCCTTTGCTGGTAACTCCTCCTCTTCATTGCCTCTATCTGTTGGTGTACCTCAAGGCTCTGTCCTTGGTCCTCTGCTCTTTTCCATCTACACCTCCTCCCTGGGCAAAATCATCAACAGCTTTGGCTTTAATTACCACCTCTACGCTGATGACACTTAGAGCTACCTCTCTACCCCTGATCTCTCTCCCCCTGTCCTTTCAAAAGTCAGTGACTGTTTATCTGGCATCTCCTCCTGGATGGCCTCCCACCACCTAAAGATCAACATGTCAAAGACTGAGCTCCTACTTATTCCTCCCTCCAATGCCTCCCCACCTCCTGACTTTTCTATCACGGTGGAGGGTATCACCATCTCCCCATCAAACCAAGTTCGCTGTCTTGGAGTTACACTTGACTCTGCTCTTTCTTTCATCCCCCACATCAAGTCTCTTTCCTCCTCCTGCCGATACCAACTGCGTAATATTTCCAGAATTCGGCCATTTCTTACCGCTGTCACCACAAACAAACACGCCCTGGTAATCTCCCGACTCGACTATTGCAATAATCTCTTATCTGGCCTCCCTCTGTCCCGCCTCTCCCCCCTACAATCCATCCTGAATGCCTCCGCCAGGCTAATTCACCTCACCCGCCGCTCTGTCTCTGCCGCTCCCCTCTGCGAGTCCCTTCACTGGCTCCCCATCCACTGCAGAATTAAGTTCAAAATCCTTACCCTTACCTACAAAACCCTCATTAACTCAGCTCCCCACTACCTGTCCTCACTAATCACCAAATACACCCCAGCCTGCTCCCTAAGGTCAAACAGCGACCTGCGCCTAGCGTCTCCCTGCATTACCTCTTCCCATGATCGACTGCAGGATTTCTCACACGCAGCCCCCACTCTCTGGAACGC
>RXON01000958.1:0-48479 GCA_009667805.1 Leptobrachium leishanense | reverse complement strand
GGATGCATAAAAGCCGCTTCCAACGCAACCCACCGTCTGGAGGTCATTGTGAGATGCCAAGCAACTACTTTAACCAATTGGGCTGCACAATAATATAAATATAGATTAGGGAGACCTAATCCGCAAGAGTCTTTGGACGATAAAGTATGCGGCGTGCGACCCCATGCCTCTTATCTTGCCACACAAATAAATCAATCGCCTGTTGAAGTCCAGCTAGATCCCTACTAGTCAAAAACAAAGGTAATGTCTGAAAAAGAAAGAGAATACGTGGGAGCACATTCATTTTTATACTGTGTATACGACCCATCCACGAGATAGGCTTGTCACACCAATTATCTAAATCTCTCTTAATCTGAAAAACCAATGGGGTAAAGTTCTTACAAAACAAGGCAGCAGGGTCTGCTGTGAGAAATATACCTAAATAAGGCAATTCAGAGAGAGATAGACGAAACCCATATTCAGATTCAATCAGAGATGTTTCAATTCTAGACATATGTAAAGACATAGCGAAAGACTTAGAATAGTTAACCCAGAATCCAGAAAGATCACCAAAAGAGCACACAATGGAACGAAGATGAGGGAGAGATGAAACAGGATCAGTTAGTGTAAGGAGAAGATCATCCGCGTAAGCAGAGGTAATGTATGTATGCCCACCAATCGGGACTCCCTTAATGCCAGGGTGATTCTGAATAGCAGATAAAAGAGGCTCCAGAGAGAGAAGAAAGAGCAAAGGAGAAAGAGGACATCCATGGCGAGTACCATTTTTAATAGGGAATCGAGTAGGGTAGCAACCCGGGATCTGTACCTGCGCTGTCGCTTCATTATAAAGGGATCTAACCATTTTAATGTAAAGGTCAGGGAGTCCAAATCTAGAGAGGGTAGAGAAGAGATATGGCCACTCCACCCTATCAAATGCCTTCTCCTCAACTAAAGATAACACAAGTGAAGGCTAGGGATCAGCTGTTCGGTTCGATCGGCTCGGAGTTCGCATCGAACATAGCCTGTTCGTATGTTCGCAAACTACGAACATTTCCGCGTGTTCGCCGCCAATGCACCACAATGGACCACAATGCACTTTTCCACTGGCCTGAAGCTTGTAATTGGCTACAGCCTTGCACCTGACCACAGGTCAGGTGCAAGACAGGTTCAAGACTATGCCAATCACGGCTCAAAGTCCTGATTGGGCAAATTGTGCCCAATCATGGGCTCACAGAGCTAAGTCCCGCAGCACACTATATAAGGCTTCACACAGCGCTTCAGCACGTGTTTGAGAGGAGATTTGAGAGGAGATTGATATTGTGTTAGTGTGTGTTTTTACTGCCAGTCTGCCACCAGCTACTGGGGGGTCTCATCTACTGGGGGGGTCTCATTTCTACCAAATATCTGGGAATTGTTGTTTAATCTTTGTGTTCTCACTCCCAGCAACTATTTTGGGGGCTCAGTAATTTCTACAAAATATTTGATAATTAAGGTAATCTGAGGTAATCTGCCACGCAGAATTTTGGCGGCTCAGTAATTTCTACAAAATATTTGTGAATTGAGGTAATCAGAGGTAATCTGTGTCTTGTCACTGCTACGCAGAATTTTGGGGGCTCAGTAATTTCTACAAAATATTTGGGAATTGAGGTGATCTGTGTCTTGTCACTGCCAGTGCCACGCAGTATTTTGGGGGTCAGTAATTTCTACAAAATATTTGGGAATTTAGGTGATCTGTGTCTTGTCACTGCCAGTGCCACGCAGTATTTTGGGGGTCAGTAATTTCTATAAAATATTTGGGAATTGAGGTGATCTGTGTCTTGTCACTGCCAGTGCCACGCAGTATTTTGGGGGCTCAGTAATTTCTACAAAATATTTGGGAATTGAGGGGATCTGTGTCTTGTCACTGCCAGTGCCACACAATATTTTGGGTGTCAGTAATTTCCACAAAATATTTGGGAATTGAGGTGATCTGTGTCTTGTCACTGCCAGTGCCACGCAGTATTTTGGGGGTCAGTAATTTCTATAAAATATTTGGGAATTGAGGTGATCTGTGTCTTGTCACTGCCAGTGCCACACAGTATTTTGGGGGCTCAGTAATTTCTACAAAATATTTGTGAATTGAGGTGATCTGTGTCTTGTCACTGCCACGCAGAATTTTGGGGGCTCAGTAATTTCTACAAAATATTTGTGAATTGAGGTGATCTGTGTCTTGTCACTGCCAGACAGAATTTTGTGGGCTCAGTAATTTCTACAAAATATTTGGGAATTGAGGTGATCTGTGTCTTGTCACTGCCAGTGCCATGCAGTATTTTGGGGGTCAGTAATTTCTATAAAATATTTGGGAATTGAGGTGATCTGTGTCTTGTCACTGCCACGCAGTATTTTGAGGGGTCTTTAATTTCTACAAAATATTTGGGAATTGTTATAATCCGTGTGTTCTCACTGGCTGCCACCCATCAGGGGGTCTCACTGATTTATAGGAGGTTTCTGAGATTTGTAATCTGTGTCTTCTCACTGCAGCTATCAGGGGGTCCCACATACTTCTAGCAGATTTCTGTGAATTGTAATCTGTGTCTTGTCCCTGTTGCCAGCTATAATGGGGTCCTATCAGGGGGTCTCACTGACTTGTAGCAGATTTGTGCGACTTGTAATTTGTGTCTTGTCACTGCCACCCATCAGGGGGTCTCACTGATTTATAGGAGGTATCTGGGAATTGTAATCTGTGTCTTGTCACTGGCTGCCATCTATCAGGGTGTCTCACTGAGTTATTCCAGAGTTCTAGAAATCTTTAATCTTTATATCAGAGTTGAATCAGAGTTCTGTATATATTTTATCTATATATCACTCACCATGTCAGAAAGACCAAAAAGGACAGGCAGATGCTCCCAGACACAGATAAAAGGGCAAGCAGCCTCTGTGTCGGGAGGCTGTGCCTCTGGTCGTGGTGGACGTGGTACATCCTCTGCAGGGGCACGCTTGTCCTTTCTAACTGGTGCTGGCCGTCTTAAGCAGCAGCAACATACAGAGGATTTGGTGGATTGGCTAACCAGGCCATCCTCATCCTCCGAGTCCTCTGCCAGCCAGGCTTGTAGTGCTTTACAGTCCACCTCAGCTGCCAAAACATCTAATGCAGCCTCAATGTCCACAGCTACTCCTGCCGTAGCCTCAATATCACACACGGAGGAGTCAGCTGAATTGTTTGACTACAATGACAGTGACATGCTGCTTGAGGATGCGCAGCAAGTACAGTGCTCTGATTCAACCTCTGAGGTTGAGGAGGGAGTATAATCAACCTAGAGGAAGGGGGTGCCAGTGATGACACACAAATAACTGGCACTCATGTTGCCCAGCAGCTGCAGCATACTGCCAAGTTGGCTCCAGTAATGAGGAGATAGGGGTGATGATGTTAATGATGATGAGGTCACTGACTCCACCTGGGTGCCAGATCGAACAGAGGAGTCAAGTGAGGAGGAGGAGGAGGCACAACAAAAACGAGGCACAACATCCTCTATGACCAACCGTAGCACTAGCCAGTCCAAGGCATCAGATGACAGAGCTGCTCAGGTGCAGAGCACTGTTGTCTAAAAGCACACATCCAGAAACTCTGCTGTCTGGGAGTTCTTTAAGAAATGTGCAGCAGACCCCACCGTTGCTATTTGTAATCTATGTCAGATGAGGCTCAAGCGTGGAAAGACACCAGACACTTGGGTACCACATGCTTGAGGCAACATATGACCACCTGCCATGCATCCCGTTGGTGCAAAACTTTGCGTAGGTCCTCCTCCTCATCATCTGTCTCTACCCCCACTGTATGTCCTGCCATGTCATTGCCTACAACTTCCACTGACAGGGATGATGCTACAGTAATGGATATACAAGTTCCTTCCTCACAATGTGACAGCATCCCATCAGCTGAAGATTTACACAGTCAGATTACGTTGCCCCAGCTGCTGCAGCATAAGAAAAAATATAGTCCTAACCATCCCCATGCACAGCATCTAAATGCCAGCTTAGCAAAATTACTCGCATTGCCGCTGCTGACCTTCCAGCTGGTGGACTCTGCTCCCTTCCATGAATTTGCTGTATGTGCTGTACCACAGTGGCATGTTACAAAACGCCAATACTTTTCACGGAATGCCATTCCAGCACTATACCAGCACGTGGAAGACAATGTTATTGAGTCATTGGTAAAGGCAGTCAGTAGCAAGGTGCATGTGACTTTAGACACGTGGTCCAGCAAGCATGGACAGGGTCGTTATCCTTCCTTCCTTCCTTCCTCGTGCCTAGGAGGTCCCCATAACCTGTCCGTGAAGTGGCGGATTTCTAGGATGTATAGAAATAAGTAAAAAACAAAAAAATGACATTTCAAATGACGGTAAATGCTTTTCCTTTAATTTATCCATAAACAACTGCTTGGGGCGGCAGTCTGTATGAAAAGAGGAGACACTTTCGGATATACAGAAAAAGTTTAGTGATTTTTTTTGGCTAAATTATTGTGAAACTTATGCAGGCTTTGGATGAAAGTAACAGTAGGTGCTTTAAGGCTGGGGTCAGACTAGCGCACTTTTAACATGCATTTAAGCGCACTTAATCACGGCCGCACTAGCAGCAAATGACGCGCAATGACGGCCAATATACGAAGTACAGCCGCACGAAAGTCCGGCCGCGCAATGCAAGCAGCAGACGAATGCATTTTTTCGAGAATGCTGAACCGCTAGTACTGACGTATGGCATTGCGGCGGGTGTGCGTGATTAGGAGACGTCAGATGCTAAAAAAACATGAGTTGTCACGTAAGTTTCAATTTCAGACACATCAAAATTTCACTTTGCGTGCCTTATCCTTTGCAAATTTTCATCATGCATATATATATATTGTGACGGAACGCGATGTTACTGTCCGCCGCGGGTGTGCTCCAATCTGCGTAGGCTTCCTTCCCCCTTTGTATTGTTCCCCGGCCCGACTACCAAGGCTGTGACACTTGGCGTCTCGAGCGACCGGGTCTGACTTTGCAATCTGGTGACCGGCGCAGCGAAGTGGACCTTGGTGTGAACCCAGCCCGACCACTGAGAAGTGTCCCTCAGCGTCCCGAGCAGCTGGCCACTGACCCGTACGTGGACCTTTACGGTCGTGAGTCGGAACGGCTTACTTCTGCGAAGATTCGGATCTCCCAATAATGAGCTGGCCAGCGGTCGATCGTTCGGAGCCGTTCGGATCGTGCGGCGGTCACTGGGGTATTCACGGCACAGCACCGACCTGTTCGGATCCCGCCCTACCAAGAGACAGCTCGATTCGTACAGCAGCAGTATTCGGATCGCGCGGCGGTCGAAGCGCCCACGCGTTGCCAGGTGCGCTTTCTTCCGATCTCCCGACAGTTAGCTGAGCAGGCTCGGTCGCTGGCGGTATTCGGATCGCGCGGCAGCGGCGCGCGGTATGGCTTCGTTTCGTCTGGTGTGCTGAACCACGAGGGATGTCAGACACGGTTGGCAAACAGAGACACGAGACGCAGCTGCATGAACTCAAAACCAAAGACACTTTTATTTTTACAACACCAGCATTTATAACTTTTACCACGAGCTCCACATCTGGAAAACCCCCCTGCCCGCCCCCACAGGTATCATTGGCTAAGGCGCATCGGGGCGTTGCCGATTCGGAACCGGAAGGTTCGGATCGGCCATTTTATCTCCTGCTCCGCCCGATCCGAACACGCGGCGGCAGAAAATGGCGGCAAATTTAAAACGGCATCCGTTACACAATACCAACACTTTTATTTACAGGTACTCCTTCGGCCAGCTGGAATGCAAGAACGTTGGTGCAACGGCACAAATACATAGTTCATTAACTATCAGTGTCCGGATCCCCTGTCTCTGGCTGAGGGTGCTGGGCCAGTCCATCACATTCCTCCCCCGCCCCAAAGTCTGACGCACCCGGTAGGACTCCTACGGGTCGTGCCGGGGTAGTCGGTACTCCACCTTCCACCAAGTTCAGATCTGACCGTCGTGACAACCCGTCAGCATTGCCATTTTGGGCCCCTGGTCGATACTGAATAGTGAAGTTATAGGGTTGAAGCGCCAAGCTCCAACGCAACAGCCGGCCATTCTCTCCCGCCACCCGGTTTAACCACACCAGGGGATTATGGTCTGTGAGTACAGTAAACGATCGTCCATACACATATGGCTGAAACTTGCGTAGGGCCCAGACCAGAGCCAGACACTCCTTCTCCTCCGCAGCATACCCCACCTCCCGCGGTAACAGTTTTCTGCTAATGAAGGCCACTGGATGGTCTCCCCCGTCGTCCCCCACCTGGCTCAGGACAGCTCCCAGTCCGAACATGGACGCGTCTGTGTGGATGATAAAACGCCGGTTATAATCGGGAGCTGCCAATAGGGGAGCTTGAGTCAAGGCGGTCTTTAATTGTTGAAAAGCCCGCTCACAATCCGGGGACCACAGGACCTGTCGAGGTAGGGACTTCTTGGTCAGGTCTGTCAGGGGTTTGGCCAGATCACTATACCGGGGCACGAATTTTCGGTAATAACCTGCTGTACCCAGAAAGGCTAGCACTTGCGTCTTAGTCACGGGGGTGGGCCAGTCCAAGATAGCTTCTATTTTAGCGGGCTCAGGTCGCTGTACCCCGCACCCTACCCGGTGACCCAGGTACTGCACCTCTGCCATCCCCACCTTACACTTCTCAGGCTTGAGGGTTAAATTGGCGTCCCTGATGCGTCCCAGGACCGTCCCCACGTGAACCAAGTGTTCCTCCCAGCTCTGACTGAAAATGGCGATGTCGTCCAGGTACGCACACGCAAAACCCTGGAGGCCATCGAGGAGGCGATCTATTAAGCGTTGGAATGTAGCGGGGGCGTTCTTCATCCCGAACGGCATGACTTTAAACTGATACAAGCCGAACGGGGTGATGAAGGCCGACTTCGGGGTCGCCTCCTCGGCAAGGGGAATTTGCCAATACCCCTTGCACAGATCCACCGTGGTCAGAAAATGACCCCTGGCGATCTGATCCAGTAACTCATCGACCCGGGGCATCGGGTAGGCGTCAGTCGTGGTGCAATCATTCACCCGTCGGTAATCTACACAGAACCGAGTGGTCCCGTCCTTTTTGGGTACCAAAACCACGGGCGATGCCCACGGGCTGGCGGACGGCTCGATGACCCCCAGTTCCAGCATCTCCCGAATCTCAGTCCGCATGGTCTCCCGGACGGCCTCCGGAAGACGGTACGCCGGCTGTCGCAGAGGCCGCTGCCCGGGGGTGTCCACGGGGTGAATGGCTTGGTCAGTATAACCCGGCAGGGCCGAAAAGACTTCGGAATAACCCCGAAGCAGTTGCCGTACTTGGGCCTGCTTTTCTGACCCCAACGCCTCCCCCAGTTGCACCTGATCCACACCCGAGGGTTGTTTAGTCACCCCCGTAACTCTACCAGGGGAAACGGTCCGTCTCCTCGCCCGCGGGAGCACATATGGCCTCCACGGTCTCCGGGCGTTCGTGAAAGGCCTTCAACATATTGACGTGGTACGTCCGTTGGATTCTGGTGTTCGCGCAACTCGCCACCACATAGGTGGTATCCCCCAGTCGGGTTACCACCGTGTAGGGACCTTGCCAGGCCGCCTGCAGCTTGTTCTGCCGCTGTGGTTTCAACACCAGAACCCGCTGTCCCACGCAGAACGAGCGGCTGCAAGCAGCCCGGTCGTACCACGTCTTCTGTTGAGTCTGAGCGGCCTCCACGTTTTCCCGGACCAACCCCGCCAGTTCTGTCAAGCGCTCCCGGAGCTTCAGGACATAACTCACGACCGGGACCCCATCTTCCTCCTGCTCCCCCTCCCACTGAGACCTAACGAGATCCAGGGGCCCCCTCACCTGACGTCCGTACAGCAGTTCGAACTGAGAGTATCCGGTAGATTCCTGCGGCACCTCCCGGTATGCAAACAGCAAGTGGGGCAAGTACTGCTCCCAGTCTTTCCTCTCGTGTACAAAGGCCCGCAGGAGTTGTTTCAGGGTGCCATTGAATCGCTCACACAGTCCGTTGGTCTGCGGGTGATACGGGGCGCTGTGTAATGCCTTGACCCCACACAGACGCCAGAGCTGCTGGGTGAGCTCAGCAGTAAACTGGGTCCCTTGGTCAGATAATATCTCTCGTGGAAATCCCACCCTCGTAAACACCCGCAGCAAAACATCTGCTACTGTGTCCGCCTGTATGTTGGCCAAAGCCACGGCCTCAGGGTACCGGGTCGCGTAATCTACAATGGTGAGGATATACTTCTTCCCGGTAGCACTGGGTCGGGGTAATGGCCCAATAAGGTCGACCGCCACCCGACTAAAAGGCTCCTGGATGATGGGCATGGGGCGTAGAGGTACTTTCGGGTGATCCCCGGCCTTTTCCGCCTTCTGACAGACAGGGCAGGTGCGGCAAAATTCGCGGGTGTCCTCGCTAAGGCGGGGCCAGAAAAAGGCCCGCGCCAACCGGTGGCGGGTCCTTTTCTGCCCCAGATGTCCCGCCAATGGTATATCGTGTGCTAAGCGCAGGAGCTCTTGTCTTGGGCCCTGGGGAACCACCAGTTGTTTCTGGGGAACCTGATTCTTCCCGGCCCCCTCCCTCTCGGTATATCTATATAGCAGCCCATTCTCCCACTCTATCCGGTCACTGCAGTCTCTGTCCAGTCCCTGGCCAGCCCGGTCACGATAGCCCTGTAATGTGGGGTCCGTCCGAGTTTGATAGCGGAGCGTCTCGGGGGAGCTCCAGGGGCAGGGAATGTCAGGTAGTCGGGGACAAGTCGGTATAGGTAGGGGCGTAGGGATCGAGCGGGGAGGGGGAGTCGGGCGAGGTGTGGGAATCGGGCGGGGTGGGGGAATCGGGCGGGGTGTGGGGAAACGTCTCACCTGGGTCCCTCTTGGAGTGCCATTGCTGTAACGTGTGCTCTGTGATCTGGTAGTGACTGGCGTGGCCGCTTCCATGGAGTACGCAGAGACCAGTCGACCCAGATCATTACCGAGGAGCACCTCGGCTGGTAGCTGGTTCAGTAACCCCACTCTGACTACTTTCTCTCCGGATCCCCAGTCCAGGTGGACCCGGGCCGTCTCCAGCCGGAGACCTTTCCACCAGCCACCCGTACCGCAACGGTATTCCGTAACCGGTCGTTCTGTTGGACTAAGTGGGGCCGGACCAACGTGATGGTAGCCCCAGAGTCTCGGAGTCCTTCAGCCGCCTTCCCATTGACCCACACCGCCTGGCGATGGTGATGGCGATTATCGGCCGCGGCAGCTTGTACCGGGTCCGCCTCGTGCAGTCGCTCCCATTCCTCTGGAGCTTCCGGCCAGGGAGGATCAGCGTCGTAGCAATGAGTAGACTGTGGTGGTCTAGGAGATGATCTTGCCAGGTCCGGTCGGTTAGGGCAATTCTGCTTATAATGTCCGTCTTGGTTGCATCCATAGCAGCGTATGTTGGCCATGGTATTGGGGCGACTGGGGGGGGGGCAACCAGCGGTCGGACCGTCGGCACTGGGAGTGGCGGGGCCGAATCACTGGTCGGGGAAGTAAGGGCCGCTCCCCCCCCGTGACTTTCCGCGTGTCAACATATTCATCGGCCCAAATAGCCGCTTGTTGTACAGTGTGGGGTTTCCTGTCCCGCACCCACTCCCGGATGGCGGTGGGCGTATGTTCGAAGAACTGCTCCAGCAGGAGCAGTTGCGTTATTTCGGTTACAGTCTCGGCTTTGCTTCCCAAAAACCATGTGCGTAAATCCCGCTGTAGTCGGTGGGCCCACTCCACATGGGTAGCACCGCTGGGTCGGCGAGAGCTCCTGAATTTAGCCCGACTGGCTTCTGGGGTCACGGCGAACCGGCTCAACAGCGCCTGTTTCACGTGTCCATAGTTGGTGGCTTCCTCATCTGGCACCGTGCGGTAGGCCTCCGCGGCCCGCCCGGTCAATTTGCACGCCAGGATCCTTACCCAGTCCGTGGGATGGACTTCGTGGACTTGACACAATCGCTCGAAATCCTGAAGATAACTCTCTATTTCTTCGTCGGTCTCGCGGAAGTCTTTAAACGCCTGGAAGGGCACCTTTCTTCCCGGGGATCGCTCCACCCGGAGGCTGTTATCTCGCTGGCTCCGCACTTCTGCCAACCGCAGTTCGTGCTCGCGTTCTCTTTCTCGCTCTTCCTCCTGGCAGATTTCTCGAACCAGGTGCTGCATCACTGCTTCTGTCGGGGCTGCTCCGTAGAAAGCGGCCCGTTCTCGGACCTTCCTCTGTAGGGCACTTTCGTCGGCTCCAGCCGCGACGATGACCGGTGGGGTGTCGGCGGGTAGCGCTGTGCTCGCCGTACCTTGATCCAACCGTTGTAGCTCCTCTATTAGGGTGTCCCGACTCTTGGAACCCGGAGTGCCACCACGGTTTTCTAGCATGTTCCGCAAAGTGTCTCGTTTATAGTCAGCATACATTGTCATGATGGGTTCTTCGGGGAAGTCGATAGTATTGATGGCAGAGAGCAATCCCACCGCTGCCACCAGTGTGACGGAACGCGATGTTACTGTCCGCCGCGGGTGTGCTCCAATCTGCGTAGGCTTCCTTCCCCCTTTGTATTGTTTCCCCGGCCCGACTACCAAGGCTGTGACACTTGGCGTCTCGAGCGACCGGGTCTGACTTTGCAATCTTGGTGACCGGCGCAGCGAAGTGGACCTTGGTGTGAACCCAGCCCGACCACTGAGAAGTGTCCCTCAGCGTCCCGAGCAGCTGGCCACTGACCCGTACGTGGACCTTTATGGTCGTGAGTCGGAACGGCTTACTTCTGCGAAGATTCGGATCTCCCAATAATGAGCTGGCCAGCGGTCGATCGTTCGGAGCCGTTCGGATCGCGCGGCGGTCACTGGGGTATTCACGGCACAGCACCGACCTGTTCGGATCCCGCCCTACCAAGAGACAGCTCGATTCGTACAGCAGCAGTATTCGGATCGCGCGGCGGTCGAAGCGCCCACGCGTTGCCAGGTGCGCTTTCTTCCGATCTCCCGACAGTTAGCTGAGCAGGCTCGGTCGCTGGCGGTATTCGGATCGCGCGGCAGCGGCGCGCGGTATGGCTTCGTTTCGTCTGGTGTGCTGAACCACGAGGGATGTCAGACACGGTTGGCAAACAGAGACACGAGACACAGCTGCATGAACTCAAAACCAAAGACACTTTTATTTTTACAACACCAGCATTTATAACTTTTACCACGAGCTCCACATCTGGAAAACCCCCCTGCCCGCCCCCACAGGTATCATTGGCTAAGGCGCATCGGGGCGTTGCCGATTCGGAACCGGAAGGTTCGGATCGGCCATTTTATCTCCTGCTCCGCCCGATCCGAACACGCGGCGGCAGAAAATGGCGGCAAATTTAAAACGGCATCCGTTACACAATACCAACACTTTTATTTACAGGTACTCCTTCGGCCAGCTGGAATGCAAGAACGTTGGTGCAACGGCACAAATACATAGTTCATTAACTATCAGTGTCCGGATCCCCTGTCTCTGGCTGAGGGTGCTGGGCCAGTCCATCACATATATATATTGCCCAGGCCAGCTCACATCATGCGTATATATATATATTGCCCAGGCCAGCTCACATCATGCGTATATATATATATTGCCCAGGCCAGCTCACATCATGCTCACAGACAGTCACAGATGCGCCATTTTGCGTATATATATTGCCCAGGCCAGCTCACATCATGCGTATATATATTGCCCAGGCCAGCTCACATCATGCGTATATATATTGCCCAGGCCAGCCCACATTATGCTCACAGACAGTCACAGATGCGCCATCATGCATATATATATATATTGCCCAGGCCAATCCCTTGGTGGAGATATGGGGTTCGTTTGAACCCTGATATCTCCAGGCATCTAGGGGGTCATGGAGGGTGTCAATAGAAAGGCCTGAGCATGGCCTTTTGAATGATACCCAACATGACCAGGTATAAAGTAAAAAAAATAAAAACATGTATTTTGTTTTCTGTGTTATTTTTATTAATGCAGCAATATTGTTCACATTTCAATTATAATGTGAATGATGATGCGCTAATGATTTTTTTCTTTGGGGTGCATTTGCTATAAATCACGTAATTCCCCACACAAAATGTAACAAGTCCCCATTTCTAATTTTTGTACAAGCGCACCCCATAGAAAACATAACCGCAAACGCTTATGTGCTAAAATGTGAAAAAAAAACACTTTACACACTGCAGATGATTAAAAATTCAATTTTTATTGCATTTTTTGTCATAACATACAAGCAGGACATGACGTATACATATAAAAATGATATATTATGAATCTGCGGAGTCTGCTGGAAAGAGCGATATCTAATATGTCTGGGTTATTTAATAAAATGTGCCTTCAAATCGCGTTTAAACATGATGTGTGAAAGCGGTAAAAATTTGCTGAGCACACAGCAGTGAAATGCAGCATATTAGTAGAAGATTTAGGAGAGAAATTAACACTTCTCAGAAGCAGACACCACACCCTCAGTATAGTCTACATACATACAATGTATCAAATTCATTAGACCAGACGTTTGAAAACACAGGTCATTTAGAGGTGAGAATCTTTGCAAGTACACATTAGTCTTTAATTCAATATCTAATAAACCGTTGCTTATAATATTCTGCAGTAAAGAGTCTCTTAATTTCTAGATTTTTTAGTATTTTTTAAGCATTTTTTATACTTTTTAAAAAAAAAAATTTTGCGAACTCGAACCGAACACGCCAAAAAGTTCGAGGTTCGCGAACTTGCGAACGGCCAAAGTTCGAATTGAACTCCGAACTGATCGAACTGAACAGCTCATCCCTGATCCTTATTGACCAGGAAGACTCGGAAGCTAATGCCACCGCCAACCTATGCTACATGGGCTCCCTTATTATGCAAAGCCTGCTAAAGGACCCAGGATTCGTGCTATCAAGGAGAGGGATCATTACTGTTTGGCAACCCTTCTTGATCCACGATTCAAGGGTAAAGTTGCAGAGCTCATCCTGCCCGCACAGAGGGAGCACAGGATGAAAAAACTTGAGGACGCTCTAAAGCGACACTTGTGTAACACCTTTCCAGGCACTGGTAAATTACCAAGTGATGACACAGGTGCTGCTGACGCTGCGGATGATCAGAGGAATAGAGGTAAATGCCAGGGCTGCTTGACTGATGCCTTTTTAAAATTTTATAGTCCACGATTCCAGGGACGTCAAATGTAGGCACCCATTGCCAGCATCTTCACCATATGGTGCAGGACTACCTAGGGGCAAGGACAGACCTGGATACCTTTCCAGCAGATGATCCACTGGCTTACTGAGTGTTGAGATTGGATCACTGGCCAGAATTTAGCCAATAGGCTATGCAGCTACTAGGTTGCCCTTCATCTAGCGTGCTTTCTGAAAGGACGTTCAGTGCCGCTGGAGGTTTGTCATAGACAAAAGAGTGCGTCTGTCCACCGACTCTGTAGACCGGCTGACATTTATAAAAATGAATCAGTCCTGGATCAGCAGCTATCAATCCCCTGATGCTGTCATAACAGAATAGATCGGGGATCTCTTCTGTATTCACAGTACCTCCAGCACTGAACTCTTCCACAAAAGGGATACGGTGTGAATGCACTTGCTGCCATGAAACGCACAATATTTTGCTGCACTGACTTTACCAGATTCATATCTTTGTAATATAGGACCGCATGGTCCACCCCTGCACTCTTCCACAATACCACAGAGGGGTTACTGTATGAATGCACTTGCTGGCCTGGCACCAAAAGCACAATATCTGGGTGCACTGACGCCTTTACCAGATTCATATCTTTTTAATATAGGACCGCATGGTCCACCCCTGCACTCTTCCACAATACCACAGAGGGGTTACTGTATGAATGCACTTGCTGGCCTGGCACAAAAGGCACAATATTTCGGTGCACTGCCACTGACGCCTGTACCAGATTCATATCCTCAGAGGGGTTACTGTGTGATGGCACTGTTGCCGACGCTAAAGGCCCAATTTTAAAGCACCTATTGTTACTTTCATCGTCAAAGTCATGGTTAACCCCAAAAGTACCAGACTCTGCCATATCAATACAGGGGTAATTCATGTTATAGAAAAGACAGAGCAAAAAGAGGAGGGGGAATTGTTATTTATGTTGAGGAGTCCATAAAGTTTACCCCCTTACAGACTTCTACCTCTCCTGTCACCTTTGATTTCCTCTCTGGTATAATTGAGATCCCATTCAGTAAATCAATCATTGTTGCTGGGTTCTATCATCCACCGAGCTCTCCAGTGCACTCCCTCTCTGACATATCTCAAATCCTTAATAACCTACTTGCCCAAAACCAAAAAAGTGAACTGCTGGTCCTCGGCGATTTTAATACAGATTGGCTAAATCCTAAAAACAATAAACACTGCTCGCTGTTTAAAACTTTGCAGCTAACTCAATTAATCTCCTCCCCACTCGCATTAATATGAAAAGCCCTAACCATACCTTGTTGGACTGGATTCTCTCCTCATCTCCTGATAGAATACAGGAGGCAGGTGTTCTTGCTAATAGCTTTAGTGACCATTGTCTAGTGTACTGCGTGCGCAAAATTAAGGCCTTGAAATCTCCCCCAAAAGTAATAACCACCAGGTCTTTCAAGAAATTTAATTTTGAATCCTTCCTAAGTGATCTCAAACAGCTCCCCTGGTACAGGCTAAACCTAATCCCAGACCTAGACTGTGCAGTTGAATACTTTCAGTCTGAGCTCCTGCAAGTCTGGAATTCCCATGCCCCGCTGCGTAAAGTGTGAGTAAAAGGGACTCATCTCCCGTGGGTTACAGCTGATCTTACACTAATGTACCAGCTTAGAGATTCACGGTGGTCAAATTTCAAGAGTACTGGTTCCATGAACGATCACTACGAATACCGAAAATGCCGGAATGAATGCACAAAACAAACAAAAATGGCCAAAGCCCATTACTTCAATGAAAATCTAAACAATAACATATCAAACCCTAGAAACTTTTGGAGAACCATAAGTAACATACAAGCACCCCCAGTCCACTCCCAGCCAGCTGCTGTCAAAGTAAACAACCAAACCCTGCAACACCCCCTAGATGTAGCAAATGCCTTTAATGATTATTTTGTTGGATGTGCCACCACTTTGATTGCTAAGCTAGGAAATGACATGCAATCAGAGAGGCCTCATGCAGGTCAGGCCCCCCCAACTGTGCAAAGTCCCTGTATCAGACAGAAATTCAGTTTTAGAACAGTGCCTGTCAGTGTCATTACTAAACTTCTCCGTAAGCAAAAAATGAAATACCAGTCTGGACCTGGTCAAATACCAGCAATGCTGCTGAAAATCAGTGCGTCTGCAATTGCAAATCCTGTTGCAACCCTAATAAATGAGTCACTGGCGACTGGATACATACCCAAGCTCTGGAAGACTGCGAGAGTGGTACCTATCCATAAAAGTGGTGACAGTACTTTGGTATCCAACTACCGTCCGATATCGTTGCTCCCTGTAATGTCAAAAGTCTTGGAAAAATGTGTCTACACACAATTACGTGATTATTATCAATATTGGAACTACTTAACCCCGGATCAATCAGGCTTTCGTCCAAATCACTCAACTACAACCGCCCTTCTAAAAGTCTGCAATGATATCCAGGCTGGGATGGAACAAGGAAACCTAACTGGAGCCATCTTCCTTGATTTTGCCAAGGCCTTTGACATGGTAGACCATGGCATCTTGTTAGAAAAACTTAAAAACTCTGGCATTGGTGATCGCACGAACCTGGTTTCAATCATATGTATCTGACCGATCACAATATGTGTCAATTTCTGGCAGCTCCTCCCTCCTCTCCCAGTCACTTGCGGTGTACCCCAAGGCTCGATACTAGGCCCCCTGCTATTCACAATATTCATAAATGATCTGCCCAACGTCTGCAAAGCCTCAACTGTACATATGTACGCAGACGACACTGTGATCTATACCAGCAAACCAAATCTCCCGCAGCTGGAGGCCTTGCTGCAAGAACAATTCACAGAGGTAGAAAAGTGGATCAAAAACAACAAACTTTTTTTAAATACTGACAAAATTGTAACGATGCTCTTTGGAACAGCACCTAAACTACACAAATTGCAAAATCCCCATCTATGTGTGGGACAAAATCAAATGGCACACTGACCACAGTCACATCTCTCAAATATCTAGGTATGTGGTTGGACCCTAATCTATCCTTTGGCCCCACATCGAAAAACTCTCATCTAAACTTTACCCCAAACTAGGTGCCCTGTACAGAAACAAATCCTGCCTGAGTCCCGCGGTAAGAAAGCAGATTGTACAGCAAATGCTTATGCCGGCTATTGATTACGGAGATGTAGTGTATGCAGCCGCCCCGCAAACACACCTTCATAAACTTACTACATTGTATAACTCATTCTGCCGCTTTGCGCTACAATGTAACTACATGACCCACCATTGTGACATGTTAAAAGAGCTAAACTGGCCATCGCTGGAATCCAGACGCACCCTTCACCTTTCCAGCCTGGTGTTTAAGAGCATCTCTGGGAAGCTGCCACCCTACCTGAATAGACTGCTTCCCCCAGCAGCTCCCTCATCCTATAACCTCCGATCCAGGACCAGCACCTTACTTGCTATACCACAATACAAAAGACAGTGGTTCGGTCCTCATTTTCCTACAGAGCACCACAATTATGGAATAACCTCCCAGACACCATCAAATCTTCCCCCAGTCTTAAGTCACTCAAAAGCTCCTTACTAACATACCTCAATACAGAATGCACCTGTAAACATGTAACCTAGTGACTATATTTCCTACGTATTTTTCTGTTAATCTGTATATTTGTGTTGTTTTTTTTAATATCTTGCATTGTATTACTTTGAATTTCTGTAACTGTAACACTTCAATGTTCTTGAACCCAGGACATACTTGAAAACGAGTGGAATCTCAATGTATCCTTCCTGGTAAAATCCTTTATAAATAAATAAATAAATAAATAAAATAAGTTTCACCATAATTTAGTCAAAAAAATCACTAAAGTTGTTCTGCGCGTCCTAAAATGTCTTTTCATACAGGCTGCCGCCCCAAGCAGTTGTTTATGAATAGATTAAAGGAAAAGCATTTACCGTCATTTGAAACGTCATTTAAAAAAAAAAAAAAATTCTATACATCCTAGAAATCCGCCACTTCATGGGCAGGTTATGGGGACCTCATAGGCACGATATTTGAAGGAATTTTTCGTTTTTATTTTTAACCCTTATTTCATGGAAAACTCACTGTTCCTTTTAAAAGCTTTTTTTTTAAAACTTTTTGTCCTTGTTTCCTGTCCCCCAGGGCACTACCCGGACCCCAATACACCTTTTATGGCAAATATCTAGCACATATGCCCTCTTGGAGGGCACTCTAAAAATTGAATTTTGAGTCCCATTGACTTGTATTGAGTTTGAGTTCAAATTCGAACATTTGAATAGTTCGAGTTCGAATGCGAACCGAACTAGAGGGTGTTCGGCTCATCCCTAGTGAGAATCTTTGCACCTACACATTAGTTTTTAATTCAATATCTAATAAACCATTGCTTATAATATTATGCAGTAAAGAGTCTCTTTATTTCTAGATTTTTTTAGTATTTTTCTAAGCATTTTTTAACCCTTTCGCTGCCTCTGTGCTGAGCTAATTTTTACCGGTTTCGCTCATCTTGTTTAAAGGTGTTTTGAAGGCTTATTTTAGTATATGACCCAGACATATTATATATCGTTCTTTCCGTCAGACTCGGCAGATTCATAATATGTTATTATTATATGTATACGTCATGTCCTGTCTGTATATTATAACAAAAATGCAATAAAATATGAATTTTCAATAATTTACAACGTGTAAAGTATATTTTTTTTCACATTTTAACATGCGAGCAATTGCGGTTATATTTTGTATGGGGTGCGCTTGTTAAAAAAATTAGAAACGGGGTCTCATTACATTTTTTTTTGGGATAATTACGCGATTTTTAACAAATTGCACCGCATACAAAAATCGTTAGTGCAGCATCATTGTTCACATTATAATTGAAATGGGAACAATATTACTGCATTAACAACGAAAAAAAAAAATTTTTTTATAATTTTTTAAAAATATTTTTTATTTTTATTTTTAATTTGAATTTTTAAAAAAAACTTTTTTCATGGTCATGTTTGGTATCGTTGGAAAGGCCATGCTCTGGCCGATCCAACGATATCAAACATTAACCCCTACCTGCCACGGAAATTAGCTCAGCACAGAGGCAGCGAAAGGGTTAAAAAATGCTTAGAAAAATACTAAAAAAATCTAGAAATAAAGAGACTCTTTACTGCATAATATTATAAGCAATGGTTTATTAGATATTGAATTAAAAACTAATGTGTAGGTGCAAAGATTCTCACTAGGGATGATCCGGCTCCCCAGGGGGAATGCCAGGTAACGTTTGGAAGGGCAGGCTGTGCCCTACCAAATGGTGCCTGCCTTAACTCTGTGTCCCCCAAAGGACCTCCCCCATCCCTTTCAGGTGCCTCCTCCGCACACGTGGTGGTGGCGCCTGAATTAGATGTCATCGCGCCGCCACGAGGACATCTAATGGCCCCGCCGGGGTCATTAGATGTCATCGCGCCGCCGCAATGACTTCTAATGGCTCCGCCGGGGTCCCGGAGTGCTGGGCTGACTCCAGGACTGGCATCATCGTGCTATGCATGATGACGCCAGTCCTCAGGGGGCATTCCCGGAAGCTTGGCCGACATCCAAGATGTCGGCCAGCTCCAGTAGAGGATCGCGATTTGGCGCTTTTCGGCACCGAATCGTGATCCGGCACCCAAGGGGTTAATGGCATGCACGGTTTGGAAGGGCAGCCTATGCCCTTTCAAACCGTGCCTGCCTTAACCCTGTGACAGCCAGCGATCGGGAGAGAGAGCGGTCCGAAGGACCTCCCCCTCCCTTTCAGGCACCTCCTCCACACACGCGGGGGGTGCCTAAATTAGATGTCATTGCGCCGCCGCGATGACATCTAATGGTGCCGGCGGCGGTCCCGGGTGCTGGGCTGACATCGAGGATGTCAGCCCGAACCGGGGGGCACAGCGATCGGCCAGAATCCGGCCGATCGCTGGCCGCAAAGGGAGGACGCGCTCAACGCCTCCTCCGCATGCAACCCTACCTGCGGGTGGATGCGCTCAGCGCGTCCTCTGCAGCGAAAGGGTTAAAAAAGTTTTTTTTTTCGAACTCAAACCGAACATGCCAAAAAGTTTGAAGTTCGCGAACCTGCGAACGGCCAAAGTTCCAATCGAACTCCGAACTGATCGAACCGAACAGCTCATCCCTAGTCTTCAGCCCTTTAACCTGTATCTTTCTTCCTGCCTTCTTAGTATGTCTCTTCTATTTCCTAGTATTCTAATCTTCAGCCCTGCAACCTGTGTTCGAATCTGTTGTTTTCCCATGTGTATTACTCCATTTCCTTTTTGTTCCTCTTCATTCAATCTCTTTCCTGGACTTTCCCTTCATTCAGTTTCAGTATAATACTTATAAATCCCCATTTCATTTATTCTTTGTCTCTGTATATATTAACCACTTGGCTGCTATCGACGCGCTCAGAGCGTCTAGCCAAGTGGCTCTCCTGTGCTATGGGCGCGCTGAGCGGGTCCATGCACAGGAGGCAGCAATCCACCGGATTCTGGCAGATTGCTGCGCCCCCCTGGTGCAGGCTGACATCTTGGATGTCAGCCCAGCACTCCGGGACCCCGGCAGGGCCATTAGATGTCATCGTGGCGGCGCGATGACATCTAATTCAGGCGCCCCCCCGCGTGTGCGGAGGAGGTGCCTGAAAGGGAGGGGGAGGTCCTTCGGGGGACACAGAGTTAAGGCAGGTACCAGGCAGGCAAACGTTGGCTGTCATTAACCCCTGGGGAGCCGGATCACGATTCGGCGCTGAAAAGCGCCGGATCGTGATCCTCTCCCGGAGCTGGCCGACATCTTGGATGTCGGCCAAGCCTCCGGGGACTCCCCCCTGAGGACTGGGGTCATTGTGCATAGCATGATGACGCCAGTCCTGGAGTTAACCCCTAGCTGCCAGCAATGGTGGAGATAGGGGGTTCCAATGAACCCCCTATCTCCCGATCCGTGGCAGCTAGGGGTTAATGTTTGATATCGTTGGATCAGCCAGAGCATGGCCTTTCCAACGATAAAAAACATGACCATGAAAAACTTTTTTTTAAAAAAATAAAAAATAAAAATGAAAATAAAAAGATATTTTAAAAGAATTCTAAAAAAAAAAAAACAAGTTTTTTGTTTTTGTTTTGTTAATGCAGCAATATTGTTCCCATTTCAGTTATAATGTGAACAATGATGCTACACTAACGATTTTTGTATGCGGTGCGTTTGTTAAAAATAGCGACATTCTCCCAAAACAAAAATGTAACGAGTCCCCATTTCAAATTTTTTTAACAAGCGCACCCTATACAAAATATAACAGCAAATGCTCGCATATTAAAATGTGAAAAAAACACTTTACACATAGTAAATTATTGAAAATTCATATTTTATTGCATTTTTTGTTATAATATACAGACAGGACATGACGTATACATATAATAATGACATATTATGAATCTGCCGAGTCTGCCGGAAAGAACAATATATAATATGATTGGGGCATATATCAAAATATGGCTTAAAAATGCGGTTAAACATGATGAGCTGTAGGATCTGGTAGACTTAGAGTTGTGGATAGAAGGCATGTCCCACAGTCTGTGGCTCTTCTTAATTCTTTTGAGGCTCTTTCAGAGTGTAGTGGTGAGACGGAAGTAGGCTCAGACACCATAGTTGAGGAACCACCATCCCCTATGCCTAAGGTATGCAGGACTGCATCCAAGAACAAAAAGGAAAAGGTGGGACATGATAGAAGGTAATTGTTGCTCGGTGATTCTATAATAAGAGGTGTTGAGCTGGAGAGTAGTGGTTTGGTGAGATGTCTTCCTGGGGCTACTGCTCGTAGAGACAAGAGACGTATTCTCAAAATTGTCAAACAAGCAAAGCAGCAAGGGGAAGTGGACGTTCTAGTCCATCTAGAGACAAATGACTTGGCTAGCAATGAGGTTTCTGAGATTAAGGAAGATTTTTGTGTTCTTGGTGGTGAAATACAGCAGATTGCGTCCACTGTGTCATTCTCTGAAGTTTTGCCTGTGCATAACATTCAGGATAGGCAGATGCGCAATAGGGAAATTAATTTGTGGCTTTGGGAATGGTGTCGGGAGCAAGGATTTGGCTTTGTGTCCCATGATAGCTCTAATTGGAGCAGAAAGGAACTGTATAAAAAAGATGGTTTGCATCCTACTCATAGGGGAACATATGTTCTCAGTGAGAAGTTCAAAGGTTTCACAAAAAAATATTTAAACTAGGAGGGGGGACAAAAGGGTAAAAAACAATCTGCCTGATTGTCCCCAAAACTAAATCGGAGGGTGCAAGCAACATGCGGGGAAAGAATGACAAGCTCAGAGTCGTATCTATAAATGCTCGCAGTTTAGTCAATAAAATCAATGAACTGGAGGCAATGATGGCACCTGAAAAAGTAGATTTAGTGGCGGTTACTAACTGAACATGGTTCAGTGAGAAAAATAACTGGGACATAACAATACCGGGGTACTCTTTATATAGAAAAGACAGAGAAGGTAGGAAAGGAGGAGGAGTGGCCCTGTATGTGAAAAACAACATAAAAACGAACCAAATAAAAGTGAGCGAGGTGAACATAGAGTCAGTTTGGGTTATGCTAACATTTGGCAATCATACAGTAGCTCGTGTAGGTGTGATCTATAGACCCCCTGGACAAGTAGAAGAGCTAGATAATCTGCTGTTTGAGGAAATAGCCAAAATGGCAATGAAGGGGGAAGTTATTATCATGGGGGACTTTAATCTTCCTGATGTGAACTGGAAAACCAAAACAGCTGGGTGCACCAGGAATACAAATATTCTAAACTCCCTACTGGGATTATCTCTAACACAAGTAGTTGAGTAGCCGACCCGTAAAGAGGCCATATTGGATTTAATACTCACAAATGGAGGTTTGGTATCGGACGTTGTTGTAGGTGAAAATTTGGGAACTAGTGATCACCATTCAGTATGGTTTAATATAAGAACAGGGATGGAGCCGCACCACACAAAAACAAAAGTATTAGACTTTAAAAAACCAGATTTTTCTAAAATGAGATTTTATGTGAAGGAGTCATTATCAGACTGGAGGAGTTTAAAGGGAGTCCAGGAGAAATGGGATTATTTAAAGGAAGCATTATTGAAGGCCACAGGCAATTGCATTCGGCTTGTTAGCAAAAACAAAAAAGGAAAGAAACCACTGTGGTACTCTGCAGAAGTGGCCAAAATAGTGAAGAACAAAAAGACAGCATTCAATAATTATAAAACAACTCAGAGTGAAGAAGATAGGCAAACCTATAAGATTAGGCAGAAAGAGGCAAAGCAATTTATAAGAGCTTCCAAAGCACACGCAGAAGAGAAAATAGCTCAGTCAGTAAAAAAGGGGGACAAAACATTTTTAGATACATAAACGAGTAAAGAAAAGTAAAACAAGGATTAGTTAGATTAAAAACAAAGGAAGGAAGGTATGTAGAAGAGGATAAAAGTCTCGCCGACTGCCTCAATGAATAATTTTGTTCAGTCTTTGCAGAAGAAAAGGAAGGAAAGGGACCTCAGTAAGGAGGAAACACTAACGAGACAATTACATATCAGTTTACAGAGGAGGAGGTTCTACAGCAGCTGTCTAAAGTAAAGACAAATAAGTCAATTGGGCCTGATGGGATCCACCCTAAATTATTAAAAGAGCTCAGTGATGTAATAGCAAAACCGTTAACAGATTTATTTAACCAATCCTTGCTAACGGGAGTCGTCCCAGAAGACTGGAAATTAGCAAATGTTGTGCCCATTTACAAGAAGGGTAGTAGGGAGGAATCGGGGTAGGCCAGTTAGTCTAGGATTGTTGAACATCTAACAACATGTCAAAGACTGAGCTCCTACTTATTCCTCCCTCCAATGCCTCCCCACCTCCTGACATCTCTATCACGGTGGAGGGTATCACCATCTCCCCATCAAACCAAGTGCGCTGTCTTGGAGTTACACTTGACTCTGCTCTTTCCTTCATCCCCCACATCCAGTCTCTTTCCTCCTCCTGCCGATACCCAACTGCGTAATATTTCCAGAATTCGGCCATTTCTTACCGCTGTCACCACAAAACAACTCATACACGCCCTGGTAATCTCCCGACTCGACTATTGCAATAATCTCTTATCTGGCCTCCCTCTGTCCCGCCTCTCCCCCCTTACAATCCATCCTGAACGCCTCCGCCAGGCTAATTCACCTCACCCGCCGCTCTGTCTCTGCCGCTCCCCTCTGCGAGTCCCTTCACTGGCTCCCCATCCACTGCAGAATTAAGTTCAAAATCCTTATCCTTACCTACAAAACCCTCACTAACTCAGCTCCCCACTACCTGTCCTCACTAATCACCAAATACACCCCAGCCCGCTCCCTAAGGTCAAAGAGTGACCTGCGACTAGCTTCTCCCCGCATCACCTCTTCCCATGATAGACTGCAGGATTTCCCATGCGCAGCCCCCACTCTCTGGAACGCTCTCCCTCGTACTGTCAGACTTTCCCCTAACTTCTCTTCCTTCAAACGCTCCCTGAAAACATTCCTATTTAGGGAAGCCGACCCCCCCAACTCACTGACGCAACCATCAATCACTCTCACCTTACAGTCTTCTCCTCCTGTTTCCAACCCCAACCCTCCTAGATTGTGAGTTCCTACGGGAATAGGGCCTCATCTCCTCCTGTAATGTTTGTCAAATGTTGTTCAATGTATTGTATTGTAACCCTGTCTATAATGTGCCTATTGTACCGCGCTGCGGTATATGCTGGCGCTTTATAAATAGAGAATAATAATAATAATAATGCACAATACCAGTCTGCCAGCCATATTACCAGTCTGCAATGCATAATACCAGTCTGCCAGCCATATAATCAGTCTGCCATGCACAATACCATTCTGCCAGCCATATTACCAGTCTGCCATGCACAATACCATTCTGCCAGCCAAATTACTAGTCTGCAATGCACAATACCAGTCTTCCAGCCATATTACCAGTCTGCCATACAGAATACCAGTCTGCCAGCCATATTACCAGTCTGCCATACACAATACCAGTCTGCCAGCCATATTACCAGTCTGCCAGCCATATTACCATTCTGCCAGCCATATTACCAGTCTGCCATGCACAATACCAGTCTGCCATTCACAATACCAGTCTGCCAGCCATATTACCAGTCTGCAATGCACAATACCAGTCTGCCAGCCATATTACCAGTCTGCCAGCCATATTAACAGTATGCCATGAACCATACCAGTCTGCCATTCGCAATACCAGTATGCCAGCCATATTACCAGTCTGCAATACACAATACCAGTCTGCCATATACAATACCATTCTGACAGCCATATTACCAGTCTGCCATGCACAATACCAGTCTGCCAGCCATATTACCAGTCTGCCAGCCATATTACCAGTCTGCCATGCACAATACCAGTCTGCCATTCACAATACCAGTCTGCCAGCCATATTACCAGTCTGCAATGCACAATACCAGTCTGCCAGCCATATTATCAGTCTGCCATGCACAATACCAGTCTGCCAGCCATATTACCAGTCTACCAGACATATTACTAGTCTGCCATGCACAATACCAGTCTGCCAGCCATATTATCAGTCTGCCGTGCACAATACCAGTCTGCCAGCTATGACGGAATGGAGATGTTGTTCCGCCTGCGGGTGTGCTCTATCTGCGTGGCCCCGTCGCTTACCGCTGGCCCGACTACCGAGTGACGCCCACTCGGCGTCTCGTGCGACCTGGCGTGACCCTGGGGAAGGGTTAGCGGGCGGTGGAGGGGACCCCTGCCTAGAACCAGTCCGACCACTGAGCCATACGGCACTCAGCGTCCCGAGCAACTGGTTCACTGACCTTGCGGGTATGGGACGTCTGTGGAGATCGGATCTGGCAGCCGCGGAGAACTATTCGGATCTTATGGGGAAACGTTTCGGTTCTTATGCGGGAAACGTTTCCGATCCTGGGGCGGGTGACTTTTCGTATCTTGAGCGGCGGACTTTTCGGACCGGAGTTGGGTGGAGGGTCGGATCGAGTTGGGATGGCCTTTTCGGATCGGGGTTGGAGAGGGCTTCGGATCGGGGTTGGAATCAGCGGAGAGTTCGGATCTTACCGCAGCACCGAAGTGCAGTGCACGGCCGCGTCCTTCGTTCGGATCTCTGGGAGGTGTCTGGGTTCCGAATCTTCATACGCAGCGCCTCTGCCCTGATACTCGATGCAGGGACAGAGCGCTCGATTCGGATCGTAATGGGTGGTCACCGTATCCTGAGATCGCGGGGGACACTCAGATGCGAAATACGGCGGAGACAAAGACACATCAGACGGGCTGGATGCACTGCAAAATCTGCCTTTATTGCTTACAGTTCAGGCATTTATCAACTCTGTACAAAATTACAATACAATGGGACTCCTTGCCCGCCCTCCCGGGACCCATTGGCCGTTACACTTCAGGGAGTCGCCGATTCGGACCGGATGGTCCGAATCGGCCATTTTACGATTCGAACCGGATGGTTCGAATCGGCCATTTTCCGAATCGAGGATTCTGAACTGCGCCACAAGGTGATCGGAAAATGGCGGCGGGCAAGGCAACAAAGGGAAAATACATTACGCAATAAACCAACGGGGACACTTTATTACACCACACAATAATCACATCTAATAAAAAGTACGTTCCAACTCCGTGCGTGCCACCGCACCTAACTGTCCCTGGCCAAAACTATTGTCCGTGTGCACCGCCCCTGGCTGAGGGTGCTGGGCCATTCCGTGACACTCCTCCCCCCCCCCAAGGTCCGACGCACTCGGTTGGACCCCACCGGGTCGTACCGAGGTAGTCGGGGCTCCCCAATCCCCTGGTTCCCGGGCCGACTGCCGCGATAACCCATCTGCGTTACCGTTCTGCGACCCGGGCCGATACTGGATTGTAAAATTGAAGGGTTGGAGAGCCAGGCTCCACCGCAGCAGGCGGCCGTTCTCCCCCGCCACTCGGTTGAGCCATACCAAGGGGGTATGGTCGGTCATCACGGTGAAGGACCGACCGTAGACATAGGGTTGGAGCTTTCGTAGGGCCCAGACCAAGGCCAGGCACTCCTTCTCCACGGCAGCATACCCCACCTCTCGTGGCAACAGCTTCCGGCTAATGAACGCCACCGGATGATCCCCCCCGTCGTCCCCCACTTGACTCAGGACAGCTCCCAGTCCGAACATGGACGCGTCTGTGTGAACAACAAAACGTTTATTATAGTTGGGAGCTGCCAGCAGGGGAGCTTGGGTCAGGGCGGCCTTCAATTGTCGAAAGGCCTGTTCGCACTCCAGGGACCACAGGACTTGGCGGGGCAAGGATTTCTTGGTCAGGTCAGTCAGGGGTTTGGCCAGGTCACTGTAATGGGGTACAAATTTTCTATAGTACCCCGCGGTACCCAGGAAGGCGAGGACCTGGGTCTTGGTCACAGGGGTGGGCCAATCCAGGATAGCCTCTATCTTAGCGGGCTCCGGCCGCTGTATCCCGCACCCCACCCGGTGGCCCAGATACTGCACTTCGGCCATCCCCACCTTACATTTCTCCGGCTTCAGGGTCAGGTTGGCGTCCCTAATCCTGCCCAGAACAGTCCCTACATGATCCAGATGTTCCTCCCAGGTCTGGCTATAGATGGCTATATCATCCAGGTATGCGCAAGCGAATCCCTGGAGGCCATCGAGGAGGCGATCGATTAACCGCTGGAAGGTAGCAGGGGCGTTCTTCATCCCGAACGGCATGACTCGAAACTGGTACAAGCCGAACGGGGTGATGAAGGCCGACTTCGGGGTCGCCTCCTCGGCAAGGGGAATCTGCCAATACCCCTTGCACAGATCCACCGTGGTCAAAAAATGACCCCCGGAGATCTGGTCTAGCAACTCGTCGACTCGGGGCATCGGATAAGCGTCCGTAATAGTACAATCGTTTATCCGCCGATAGTCGACGCAGAACCTGGTGGTACCGTCCTTCTTGGGCACCAGGACCACGGGCGACGCCCATGGGCTGGCCGACGGCTCAATGACCCCCAGCTCCAACATCTCCCGGATCTCGGCCCGCATGGACTCGCGGACCGCTTCCGGGAGCCGGTATGCGGGCTGCCGGAGTGGTCTCTGGCCGGGCGTGTCCACCTGATGGACAGCCTGGTCCGTATATCCCGGGAGAGCCGAGAAAACCCCCGGGTAGGCGAGAAGCAGCTGCCGCGCCTGCGCCTGTTTCTCGGGTCCTAACTCCTCCCCCAACTGCACCTGATCACCCCGGAAGGCTGCTTGGCTACCCCCGGAGTTCTTCCAGCGGAAACGGTTCCATCTCCTCGGCAGCCGGCGCGCATATGGCGTCCACCGTCTCCGGCCGCTCATGGAAGGCCTTCAGCATATTGACGTGGAACGTCCGCTGGATTCTGGTGTCTGCGCAGCTAACAACCACATAGGTGGTATCCCCCAGCTGGGTTACCACCTTGTAGGGACCTTGCCAGGCCGCCTGCAGCTTGTTCTGCCGCTGTGGTTTTAACACCAGAACCTTCTGCCCCACGCAGAACGAGCGACTGCACGCAGCGCGATCGTACCACGCCTTCTGCTGAGCCTGGGCCGTCTCCATGTTCTCCTGCACGAACCCCTGGAGTTCCGCCAAGCGCTCCCGGAGCTTCAGAACGTACTCCACCACAGGAACCCCATCCTCCTCCGGTGCCCTCTCCCACTGAGCCCTAACCAGATCCAGGGGCCCCCGCACCTGGCGTCCATACAGCAGCTCGAAGGGGGAGTAACCGGTGGATTCCTGAGGAAACTCCCGGTAAGCGAACAGCAGGTGGGGAAGATACTTCTCCCAATCCCTGTTCTCGTGCACAAAGGCCCGGATGAGCTGCTTCAGGGTCCCATTGAACCGCTCGCACAGCCCGTTTGTCTGGGGTGATACGGGGCGCTGTGCAGCGCCTTAACACCACAGAGACGCCAGAGCTGTTGGGTGAGCTCAGCGGTAAACTGGGTACCCTGATCGGATAGGATTTCTCGGGGAAACCCTACCCTCGTGAACACCCTGAGGAGCGCGTCCGCTACGGTGTCCGCCTGGATATTGGCCAAGGCCACAGCCTCGGGGTACCGGGTGGCATAATCCACTACGGTAAGAATGTACCTCTTACCGGTGGCACTGGGCCGTGGCAACGGCCCTACAATGTCGACCGCCACCCGGCTAAAGGGTTCCTGGATAATGGGCATGGGCCGCAAGGGTGCCTTCGGGTGATCCCCAGCCTTCCCAGCTTTCTGGCAAACTGGGCAGGTGCGGCAGTAGTCGCGGGTGTCGTTGCTAAGGCGGGGCCAATAGAACGCGCGCGCCAACCTGTGCCGGGTTTTACTCTGGCCCAAGTGACCGGAAAGGGGAATGTCATGGGCCAAGCGCAGGAGCTCCTGCCTGGGGCCCTGAGGCACCACCAACTGCTTCTGCGGGACCTGCTTCTTCTTGGCCCCCTCCCTCACGGTGTACCGGTACAGCAACCCATCCTCCCACTCTACCTTGTCTTTCCCCTGGCCGTCCAGACCCTGACCAGCTCGGTCCCGGTAGCCCTGTAATGTGGGGTCGGTCTGGGTCTGGTGGCGAAGCGTCTCCGGGGTACTCCACGGGGAAGGGAGGACAGGTGGGGGGGAAGGATCGGGTCCCGTCGGGGCATGGGAGGTGATGGCGGTCTGGGAGGTCGGGGGGTCCTGGGGATTTGGGATGTCGGGAAGGTCGGGGAGGTCGGTAAGGGTGGGGGTCGGGGGGTCGGGGAGGTCGGGAGGTTGGGAGGTTTGGGGGTTGGAGGACGGGATGGTTTGGTTGAGGTCTCACCTGGGTCCCATTCGGAGTGCCCTGGTCGTGACGTCGGCTCTGTTGCCTAGTGGTTACCGGGGTAGCTGCATCTGTGGAGTAAGCGGAAATGAGCTGCCCCAGATCGTTACCTAGGAGCACCTCAGCCGGCAGTTGCCTCAACAACCCCACCCTCACCTCCTTCTCCCCGTTTCCCCAGTCCAGGTGCACCCGGGCTGTCTCGAGCCGGAGCACTTTTCCTCCCGCCACCCGTACTGCCACGGTGCTTTGCAGGCGGTCGCCCGGCGGAACCAAGTGAGGCCGGACCAGGGTGATGGTAGCCCCGGAGTCCCGCAGCCCCTCAGCGGGCCGCCCGTTTATCCACACCGCCTGGCGGTGGTGACGGCGGTTGTCGTCCGCGGCGGCCTGCACCGGGTCGGCCTCATACAACTGCTCCCATTCCTCCGGGGCCTCCGGCCACGGAGCTCCGGCGTCGCAGCAATGGGCCGCCGGCGATGCCCTGCCGGCCGGCCGGGTCAACCGGTCGGTTGGGGCAATATTGCTTGTAGTGGCCCTCCTGGTTGCACCCGTAGCATCGGACGTTGGCCATGTTGGTGGGCCGGCTGGGGGCCGTGCTACCGGCGCCCGGACCGCTGGTGGTGGGGGTGGTGGAAGGTGGGGCGGGTAAAGCTGGGCGGACCCCAAGGTCCGCTCTCCCCCCGACAGCTTCCGGGTGTCCGTATACTCGTCGGCCCAGGTGGCCGCTTGTTGCACCGTATGGGGTTTCTTGTCGCGCACCCACTCCCGGATAGCGGAGGGCGTGTGCTCAAAAAACTCGAGCAGCAGCAGTTGGGTGATCTCTGTCACCGTCTCCGCTTGGCTTCCCGAGAGCCAGGTGCGCAAGTCCCTCTGCAACCGATGGGCCCACTCCACGTGAGTGGCGCCGCTGGGCCGGCGGGAATTCCGGAACTTCATCCGGCTGGCTTCGGGGTCACGGCAAATCTGCTCAGCAGCGCCTGCTTGACGTGCGAGTAACTGGTGGCCTCTTCATCGGCACCGTGCGATAGGCCTCGGCGGCCCGACCGGTCAGCTTACTCGCCAAGATCCGTACCCAGTCGGCACGGTGCACTTCATGCACTCGACACAGGCGCTCAAAGTCTTGGAGGTAACTTTCTATTTCCTCCTCGGCTTCCCGGAACTCCTTGAACGCCTGAAACGGCACTTTTCGCCCGGGGTATCGATCTGACAGGGAACGGCTACTCCGCCGGCTTCGCACTTCAGCCAGCCGTAATTCGTGCACTCGCTCCCTCTCACGCTCCTCTTCCTGGCCGAGTTCCCGACCCAGATTCCTCAGCTCCGCTTCCGATGGGGCCGGACCCATCATGGAGATCCGCTCCCGCATCTTCCGGCAAAAGTCACTGTCCTCGGGCTCTGCGGGGACGGTAGCCGGCGCTATGTCAGCAGGCAACGCTGCGAACGCCGCCTCCTGATCCATCCTCTTCAATTCTTCCATCATGGTCTCCCGGCTCTTGGAGCCCGGGGCACCGCCCCGGTTCTCCAGCATGCCACGCAGGACGTCCCGCTTGTAGGCACTGTACCCGATCATGCTGAGGGTCCCCCTAGGGCCTGCAGAGAGCTATCCCACCGCTGCCACCAGTATGACGGAATGGAGATGTTGTTCCGCCTGCGGGTGTGCTCTATCTGCGTGGCCCCGTCGCTTACCGCTGGCCCGACTACCGAGTGACGCCCACTCGGCGTCTCGTGCGACCTGGCGTGACCCTGGGGAAGGGTTAGCGGGCGGTGGAGGGGACCCCTGCGTAGAACCAGTCCGACCACTGAGCCATACGGCACTCAGCGTCCCGAGCAACTGGTTCACTGACCTTGCGGGTATGGGATGTCTGTGGAGATCGGATCTGGCAGCAGCGGAGAACTATTCGGATCTTATGGAGAAACGTTTCGGTTCTTATGCGGGAAACGTTTCCGATCCTGGGGCGGGTGACTTTTCGTATCTTGAGCGGCGGACTTTTCGGACCGGAGTTGGGTGGAGGGTCGGATCGAGTTGGGATGGCCTTTTCGGATCGGGGTTGGAGAGGGCTTCGGATCGGGGTTGGAATCAGCGGAGAGTTCGGATCTTACCGCAGCATTGAAGTGCGGTGCACGGCCGCGTCCTTCGGTTCGGATCTCTGGGAGGTGGACTGGGTTCCGAATCTTCATACGCAGCGCCTCTGCCCTGATACTCGATGCAGGGACAGAGCGCTCGATTCGGATCGTAATGGGTGGTCACCGTATCCTGAGATCGCGGGGGACACTCAGATGCGAAATACGGCGGAGACAAAGACACATCAGACGGGGCTGGATGCACTGCAAAATCTGCCTTTATTGCTTACAGTTCGGGCATTTATCAACTCTGTACAAAATTACAATACAATGGGACTCCTTGCCCGCCCTCCCGGGACCCATTGGCCGTTACACTTCAGGGAGTCGCCGATTCGGACCGGATGGTCCGAATCGGCCATTTTGCGATCCGAACCGGATGGTTCGAATCGGCCATTTTCCGAATCGAGGATTCTAAACTGCGCCACAAGGTGATCGGAAAATGGCGGCGGGCAAGGCAACAAAGGGAGAATACATTACGCAATAAACCAACAGGGGACACTTTATTACACCACACAATAATCACATCTAATAAAAAGTACGTTCCAACTCCGTGCGTGCCACCGCACCTAACTGTCCCTGGCCAAAACTATTGTCCGTGTGCACCGCCCCTGGCTGAGGGTGCTGGGCCATTCCGTGACACCAGCCATATTACCAGTCTGCCAGACATATTACCAGTCTGTCATGCACGATACCAGTCTGCCATTCACAATAGCAGTCTGCCAGCCATATTATCAGTCTGCAATGCACAATACCAGTCTGCCAGACATATTACCAGTCCGACAGCCATATTACGAGTTTGCCATGCACAATACCAGTCTGCCAGCCAGATTACCAGTCTGCCAGCCATATTAGCAGGCTGCCATGCACAATACCAGTGTGCCAGCCATATTACCAGTCTGCCATTCACAATACCAGTCTGCCATGCACAATACCATTCTGCCAGCCATATTAACAGGCTGCCATGCAGAATACCAGTGTGCCAGCCATATTACCAGTCTGTAATGCACAATACCAGTCTGCTATGCACAATACCATTCTGCCAGCCATATTACCAGTCTGCCATGCACAATACCATTCTGCCAGCCATATTAACAGGCTGCCATGCACAATACCAGTCTGCCATGCACAATACCATTCTGCCAGCCATATTACCAGTCTGCCATGCACAATACCAGTCTGCCATGCACAATACCAGTCTACCAGCCATTTTACCAGTGTGCCAGCCATATTACCAGTCTGCCAGCAAAATTACTAGTCTACAATGCACAATTCCAGTCTGCCATGCACATTGCCAGTCTACAATGCACAATACCAGTCTGCCAGCCATAGTACCAGTCTGCAATGCACAATACCAGTCTGACAGCCATAATAAAAGTCTACCAGCCATATTACTAGTCTGCCATGCACAATACCAGTCTGCCAGCCATAGTACCAGTCTGCAATGCACAATACCAGTCTGACAGCCATAATAAAAGTCTACCAGCCATATTACCAGTCTGCAATGCACAACACCAGTCTGCCAGCCATATTACCAGTCTGCAATGCACAATACCAGTCTGCCAGCCATATTACCAGTCTGCCAGCTAAATTACTAGTCTGCAATGCACAATACCAGTCTGACAGCCATTATACACTCTGCCATGCACATTGCCAGTCTGCCATGCACAATACCAGTCTGATAGCCATATTACCAGTCTGCCATGCACAATACCAGTCTGCCATGCACAATACCAGTCTGCCAGCCATATTACCAGTCTGCCATGCTCAATACCAGTCTGCCAGCCATATTACCATTCTGCCAGCCAATTACCAGTCTGCCAGCCATATTACCAGTCTGCAATGCACAATACCAGTCTGCCAGCCAATTACCAGTCTGCAATGCACAATACCAGTCTGACAGCCATAATAATACAGTCTGCCATGCACAATACCAGTCTGCCAGCCATAATACCAGTCTGCCAGCCATAATACCAGTCTGCCAGCCATAATACCAGTCTGCAATGCACAATACCAGTCTGCCAGCCATAATACCAGTCTGCCAGCCATAATACCAGTCTCCCATGCACAATACCATTCTGCCAGCCATATTATCCGTCTGCCATGCACAATACCAGTCTGCCATGCACAATACCAGTCTGCTAGCCACATTACCAGTCTGCCATGCACAATACCAGTCTGCCATTCACAATACCAGTCTGCCAGCCATATTACCAGTCTGCAATGCACAATACCAGTCTACCAGCCATATTATCAGTGTGACATGCACAATACCAGTCTGCCAGCCATATTACCATTCTGCCTGCCAATTACCAGTCTGCAATGCACAATACCAGTCTGCCAGCCATATTACCAGTCTGCAATGCACAATACCAGTCTGCCAGCCATATTATCAGTCTGCCATGCACAATACCAGTCTGCCAGCCATATTACCAGTCTGCCATGCACAATACCATTCTGCCAGCCAGATTACCAGTCTGCCAGCCATAATTCCATTCTGCCAGCCATATTACCAGTCTGCCATGCACAATACCAGTCTGCCATTCACAATACCAGTCTGCCAGCCATATTACCAGTCTGCCATGCTCAATACCAGTCTGCCTTGCACAATACCAGTCTGCAATGCACAATACCAGTCTGCCAGCCATAATACCAGTCTCCCATGCACAATACCATTCTGCCAGCCATATTACCAGTCTGCAATGCACAATACCAGTCTGCCATGCACAATACCATTCTGCCAGCCATATTACCAGTCTGCCATGCACAATACCAGTCTGCCATGCACATACCAGTCTGCCATGCACAATACCATTCTGCAGCCATATTAACAGGCTGCCATGCAGAATACCAGTGTGCAGCCATATTACCAGTCTGTAATGCACAATACCAGTCTGCTATGCACAATACCATTCTGCCAGCCATATTACCAGTCTGCCATGCACAATACCATTCTGCCAGCCATATTAACAGGCTGCCATGCACAATACCAGTCTGCCATGCACAATACCATTCTGCCAGCCATATTACCAGTCTGCCATGCACAATACCAGTCTGCCATGCACAATACCAGTCTACCAGCCATTTTACCAGTGTGCCAGCCATATTACCAGTCTGCCAGCAAAATTACTAGTCTACAATGCACAATTCCAGTCTGCCATGCACATTGCCAGTCTACAATGCACAATACCAGTCTGCCAGCCATAGTACCAGTCTGCAATGCACAATACCAGTCTGACAGCCATAATAAAAGTCTACCAGCCATATTACTAGTCTGCCATGCACAATACCAGTCTGCCAGCCATAGTACCAGTCTGCAATGCACAATACCAGTCTGACAGCCATAATAAAAGTCTACCAGCCATATTACCAGTCTGCAATGCACAACACCAGTCTGCCAGCCATATTACCAGTCTGCAATGCACAATACCAGTCTGCCAGCCATATTACCAGTCTGCCAGCTAAATTACTAGTCTGCAATGCACAATACCAGTCTGACAGCCATTATACCACTCTGCCATGCACATTGCCAGTCTGCCATGCACAATACCAGTCTGATAGCCATATTACCAGTCTGCCATGCACAATACCAGTCTGCCATGCACAATACCAGTCTGCCAGCCATATTACCAGTCTGCAATGCACAATACCAGTCTGCCAGCCATATTACCATTCTGCCAGCCAATTACCAGTCTGCCAGCCATATTACCAGTCTGCAATGCACAATACCAGTCTGCCAGCCAAATTACCAGTCTGCAATGCACAATACCAGTCTGACAGCCATAATACCAGTCTGCCATGCACAATACCAGTCTGCCAGCCATAATACCAGTCTGCCAGCCATAATACCAGTCTGCCAGCCATAATACCAGTCTGCAATGCACAATACCAGTCTGCCAGCCATAATACCAGTCTGCCAGCCATAATACCAGTCTCCCATGCACAATACCATTCTGCCAGCCATATTATCCGTCTGCCATGCACAATACCAGTCTGCCATGCACAATACCAGTCTGCTAGCCACATTACCAGTCTGCCATGCACAATACCAGTCTGCCATTCACAATACCAGTCTGCCAGCCATATTACCAGTCTGCAATGCACAATACCAGTCTACCAGCCATATTATCAGTGTGACATGCACAATACCAGTCTGCCAGCCATATTACCATTCTGCCTGCCAATTACCAGTCTGCAATGCACAATACCAGTCTGCCAGCCATATTACCAGTCTGCAATGCACAATACCAGTCTGCCAGCCATATTATCAGTCTGCCATGCACAATACCAGTCTGCCAGCCATATTACCAGTCTGCCATGCACAATACCATTCTGCCAGCCAGATTACCAGTCTGCCAGCCATAATTCCATTCTGCCAGCCATATTACCAGTCTGCCATGCACAATACCAGTCTGCCATTCACAATACCAGTCTGCCAGCCATATTACCAGTCTGCCATGCTCAATACCAGTCTGCCTTGCACAATACCAGTCTGCCATGCACAATACCATTCTGCCAGCCATATTACCAGTCTCCATGCACAATACCATTCTGCCAGCCATATTACCAGTCTGCAATGCACAATACCAGTCTGCCATGCACAATACCATTCTGCCAGCCATATTACCAGTCTGCCATGCACAATACCAGTCTGCCATGCACAATACCAGTCTGCCACCCATTTTACCAGTCTGCCAGCCATATTACCAGTCTGCCAGCCAAATTACTAGTCTACAATGCACAATACCAGTCTGCCATGCACATTGCCAGTCTGCCATGCACAAAACCACTCTGCCAGCCATATTACCAGTCTGCAATGCACAATACCAGTCTGACAGCCATAATACCAGTCTACCAGCCATATTACTAGTCTGCAATGCACAATACCAGTCTGACAGCCATATTACCAGTCTGCCATTCACAATACCAGTCTGCCAGCCATATTACCAGTCTGCCATACACAATACCATTCTGCCAGCCATATTACCAGTCTGCCATGCACAATACCAGTCTGCCAGCCATATTGCCAGTCTACCAGCCATATTACCAGTCTGCCATGCACAATACCAGTCTGCTAGCCATATTACCAGTCTGCAATGCACAATACTAGTCTGCCAGCCATATTATCAGTCTGCCATGCACAATACCAGTCTGCCAGCCATATTATCAGTCTGCCATGCACAATACCAGTCTGCCAGCGATATTACCAGTCTGCCAGACATATTACCAGTCTGCAATGCACAATACCAGTCTGCCAGCCATATTATCAGTCTGCCATGCACAATACCAGTCTGCCAGCCATATTATCAGTCTGCAATGCACAATACCAGTCTGCCAGCCATATTACCAGTCTGCCAGACACATTACCAGTCTGCAATGCACAATACCAGTCTGCCAGCCATATTATCAGTCTGCCATTCACAATACCAGTCTGCCAGCCATATTATCAGTCTGCAATGCACAATACCAGTCTGCCAGCCATATTACCAGTCTGCCAGTATATTACCAGCCTGCCATCCACAATACCATTCTGCCAGCCAGATTACCAGTCTGCCAGCCATATTGCCATTCTGCCAGCCATATTACCAGTCTGCCATGCACAATACCAGTCTGCCATTCACAATACAGTCTGCCAGCCATATTACCAGTCTGCCATGCACAATACCAGTCTGCCATGCACAATAAAATTCTGCCAGCCATATTACCAGTCTGCCATGCACAATACCAGTCTGCCAGCCATATTACCAGTCTGCAATGCACAATACCAGTCTGCCATGCACAATACCATTCTGCCAGCCATATTACCAGTCTGCCATGCACATTACCATTCTGCCAGCCATATTACTAGTCTGCCATGCACAATACCAGTCTGCCAGCCATATTACCAGTCTGCAAAGCCCAATACCAGTCTGCCAGCCATATTACCAGTCTGCCAGCTAAATTACTAGTCTGCAATGCACAATACCAGTCTGACAGACATTATACCAGTCTGCCATGCACATTGCCAGTCTGCCATGCACAATACCAGTCTGACAGCCATATTACCAGTCTGCCATGCACAATACCAGTCTGCCATGCACAATACCAGTCTGCCAGCCATATTACCAGTCTGCAATGCACAATACCAGTCTGCCAGCCATATTATCAGTCTGCCATGCACAATACCAGTCTGCCAGCCATATTACCATTCTGCCAGCCAATTACCAGTCTGCCAGCCATATTACCAGTCTGCAATGCACAATACCAGTCTGCCAGCCAAATTAACAGTCTGCAAAGCACAATACCAGTCTGCCAGCCAAATTACCAGTCTGCAATGCACAATACCAGTCTGACAGCCATAATACCAGTCTGCCATGCACAAAGCAGTCTGCCAGCCATAATACTAGACTGCCAGCCATAATACCAGTCTGCCATCCATAATACCAGTCTGCAATGCACAATACCAGTCTGCCAGCCATATTACCAGTCTGCAATGCACAATACCAGTCTGCCATTCACAATACCAGTCTGCCAGCCATATTACCAGTCTGCAATGCACAATACCAGTCTGCCAGCCATATTATCAGTCTGCCATGCACAATACCAGTCTGCCAGCCATATTACCATTCTGCCAGCCATATTACCAGTCTGCAATGCACAATACCAGTCGTCCAGCCATATTATCAGTCTGCCATGCACAATACTAGTTTGCCAGCCATATTACCAGTCTGCAATGCACAATACCATTCTGCCAGCCAATTACCAGTCTGCAAGCCATATTACGAGTCTGCCAGCTAAATTACTAGTCTGCAATGCACAATACCAGTCTGCCAGCCATAATACCAGTCTGCCATGCACAAAGCAGTCTGCCAGCCATATTACCTATCTGCCAGCCAATTACCAGTCTGCCAGCCATATTACCAGTCTGCAATGCACAATACCAGTCTGCCAGCCAAATTACCAGTCTGCAATGCACAATACCAGTCTGACAGCCATAATACCAGTCTGCCATGGACAAAGCAGTCTGCCAGCCATAATACTAGACTGCCAGCCATAATAGTCTGCCATCCATAATACCAGTCTGCAATGCACAATACCAGTCTGCCAGCCATATTACAGTCTGCAATGCACAATACCAGTCTGCCATTCACAACCAGTCTGCCAGCCATATTACCAGTCTGCCATGCACAATACCAGTCTGCCATGCACAATACCAGTCTGCCACCCATTTTACCAGTCTGCCAGCTATTACCAGTCTGCCAGCCAAATTACTAGTCTACAATGCACAATACCAGTCTGCCATGCACATTGCCAGTCTGCCATGCACAAAACCACTCTGGCCAGCCATATTACCAGTCTGCAATGCACAATACCAGTCTGACAGCCATAATACCAGTCTACCAGCCATATTAACTAGTCTGCAATGCACAATACCAGTCTGACAGCCATATTACCAGTCTGCCATTCACAATACCAGTCTGCCAGCCATATTACCAGTCTGCCATACACAATACCATTCTGCCAGCCATATTACCAGTCTGCCATGCACAATACCAGTCTGCTAGCCATATTACCAGTCTGCAATGCACAATACTAGTCTGCCAGCCATATTATCAGTCTGCCATGCACAATACCAGTCTGCCAGCCATATTATCAGTCTGCAATGCACAATACCAGTCTGCCAGCCATATTACCAGTCTGCCAGACATATTACCAGTCTGCAATGCACAATACCAGTCTGCCAGCCATATTATCAGTCTGCCATTCACAATACCAGTCTGCCAGCCATATTATCAGTCTGCAATGCACAATACCAGTCTGCCAGCCATATTACCAGTCTGCCAGTATATTACCAGCCTGCCATCCACAATACCATTCTGCCAGCCAGATTACCAGTCTGCCAGCCATATTTCCATTCTGCCAGCCATATTACCAGTCTGCCATGCACAATACCAGTCTGCTAGCCATATTACCAGTCTGCAATGCAAAATACTAGTCTGCCAGCCATATTATCAGTCTGCCATGCACAATACCAGTCTGCCAGCCATATTATCAGTCTGCCATGCACAATACCAGTCTGCCAGCGATATTACCAGTCTGCCAGACATATTACCAGTCTGCAATGCACAATACCAGTCTGCCAGCCATATTATCAGTCTGCCATGCACAATACCAGTCTGCCAGCCATATTATCAGTCTGCAATGCACAATACCAGTCTGCCAGCCATATTACCAGTCTGCCAGACATATTACCAGTCTGCAATGCACAATACCAGTCTGCCAGCCATATTATCAGTCTGCCATTCACAATACCAGTCTGCCAGCCATATTATCAGTCTGCAATGCACAATACCAGTCTCCAGCCATATTACCAGTCTGCCAGTATATTCCATGCCATCCACTTACCATTCTGCCAGCGCAGATTACCAGTCTGCCAGCCATATTTCCATTCTGCCAGCCATATTACCAGTCTGCATGCACAATACCAGTCTGCCATTCACAATACAGTCTGCCAGCCATATTACCAGTCTGCCATGCACAATACCAGTCTGCCATGCACAATAAAATTCTGCCAGCCATATTACAGTCTGCCATGCACAATACCAGTCTGCGCCATATTACCAGTCTGCAATGCACAATACTAGTCTGCCATGCACAATAACCATTCTGCCGCCATAATTACCAGTCTGCCATGCATTACCATTCTGCCAGCCATATTCTAGTCTGCCTGCACAATACCATCTGAGCCAATATTACCAGTCTGCAAAGCCCAATACAGTCTGCCAGCCATATTACCAGTCTGCCAGCTAAATTACTAGTCTGCAATGCACAATACCAGTCTGACAGACATTATACCAGTCTGCCATGCACATTGCCAGTCTGCCATGCACAATACCAGTCTGACAGCCATATTACCAGTCTGCCATGCACAATACAGTCTGCCATGCACAATACCAGTCTGCAGCCATATTACCAGTCTGCAATGCACAATACCAGTCTGCCAGCAAATTAACAGTCTGCAAAGCACAATACCAGTCTGCCAGCCAAATTACCAGTCTGCAATGCACAATACCAGTCTGACAGCCATAATACCAGTCTGCCATGCACAAAGCAGTCTGCCAGCCATAATACTAGACTGCCAGCCATAATACCAGTCTGCCATCCATAATACCAGTCTGCAATGCACAATACCAGTCTGCCAGCCATATTACCAGTCTGCAATGCACAATACCAGTCTGCCATTCACAATACCAGTCTGCCACCATATTATCAGTCTGCCATGCACAATACCAGTCTGCCAGCATATTACCATTCTGCCAGCATATTAACCAGTCTGCAATGCACAATACCAGTCTTCCAGCCATATTATCAGTCTGCCATGCACAATACTAGTTTGCCAGCCATATTACCAGTCTGCAATGCACAATACATTCTGCCAGCCAATTACCAGTCTGCAAGCCATATTACCAGTCTGCAGCTAAATTACTAGTCTGCAATGCACAATACCAGTCTGCCAGCCATAATACCAGTCTGCCATGCACAAAGCAGTCTGCCAGCCATATTACCATTCTGCCAGCCAATTACCAGTCTGCCAGCCATATTACCAGTCTGCAATGCACAATACAGTCTGCCAGCCAAATTACCAGTCTGCAATGCACAATACCAGTCTGACAGCCATAATACCAGTCTGCCATGCACAAAGCAGTCTGCCAGCCATAATACTAGACTGCCAGCCATAATACCAGTCTGCAATGCACAATACCAGTCTGCCAGCCATATTACCAGTCTGCAATGCACAATACCAGTCTGCCATTCACAATACCAGTCTGCCAGCCATATTACCAGTCTGCCATGCACAATACCAGTCTGCCATGCACAATACCAGTCTGCCACCCATTTTACCAGTCTGCCAGCCATATTACCAGTCTGCCAGCCAAATTACTAGTCTACAATGCACAATACCAGTCTGCCATGCACATTGCCAGTCTGCCATGCACAAAACCACTCTGCCAGCCATATTACCAGTCTGCAATGCACAATACCAGTCTGACAGCCATAATACCAGTCTACCAGCCATATTACTAGTCTGCAATGCACAATACCAGTCTGACAGCCATATTACCAGTCTGCCATTCACAATACCAGTCTGCCAGCCATATTACCAGTCTGCCATACACAATACCATTCTGCCAGCCATATTACCAGTCTGCCATGCACAATACCAGTCTGCCAGCCATATTGCCAGTCTGCCAGCCATATTACCAGTCTGCCATGCACAATACCAGTCTGCTAGCCATATTACCAGTCTGCAATGCACAATACTAGTCTGCCAGCCATATTATCAGTCTGCCATGCACAATACCAGTTCCTGCAGGCATATTATCAGTCTGGTGCCATGCACAATACCAGTCTGCCAGCGATATTACCAGTCTGCCAGACATATTACCAGTCTGCATGCACAATACCAGTCTGCCAGCCATATTATCAGTCTGCAATGCACAATACCAGTCTGCCCAGCCATAATTACCAGTCTGCCAGACATATTACCAGTCTGCAATGCAACAATACCAGTCTGCCAGCCATATTATCAGTCTGCCATTCACAATACCAGTCTGCCAGCCATAATTATCAGTCTGCAATGCACAATACCAGTCTGCTGCCATATTACCAGTCTGCCAGTATATTACCAGCCTGCCATCCACAATACCATTCTGCCAGCCAGATTACCAGTCTGCCAGCCATATTTCCATTCTGCCAGCCATATTACCAGTCTGCCATGCACAATACCAGTCACAATACAGTCTGCCAGCCATATTACCAGTCTGCATGCACAATACCAGTCTGCCATGCACAATAAAATTCTGCCAGCCATATTACCAGTCTGCATGCACAATACCAGTCTGCCAGCCATATACCAGTCTGCAATGCCACAATACCAGTCTGCCATGCACAATACCATTCTGCCAGCATAATTACCGTCTGCATGCACATTACCATTCTGCAGCCATATTACTAGTCTGCCATGCACAATACCAGTCTGCCAGCCATATTACCAGTCTGCAAAGCCCAATACCAGTCTGCCAGCCATATTACCGAGTCTGCCAGCTAAAATTACTAGTCTGCATGCACAATACCAGTCTGACAGACATTATACCAGTCTGCCATGCACATTGCCAGTCTGCCATGCACAATACCAGTCTGACAGCCATAATTACCAGTCTGCCATGCACAATACCCAGTCTGCCATGCACAATACCAGTCTGCCAGCCATATTACCAGTCTGCAATGCACAATACCTAGTCTGCCAGCCATATTATAGTCTGCAATGCACAATACCAGTCTGACAGCCATAATACCAGTCTACCAGCCATATTACTAGTCTGCAATGCACAATACCCAGTCTGACAGCCATATTACCAGTCTGCCATTCACAATACCAGTCTGCCAGCCATATTACCAGTCTGCATACACAATACCATTCTGCCAGCCATATTACCAGTCTGCTGCAGCAATACCAGTCTGCTAGCCATATTACAGTCTGCAATGCACAATACTAGTCTGCCAGCCATATTATCAGTCTGCCATGCAATACCAGTCCCCTGCAGCCATATTATCAAGTCTGCAATGCACAATACAGTCTGCCAGCCCATATTACCAGTCTGCCAGACATATTACCAGTCTGCAATGCACAATACCAGTCTGGCAGCATATTATCAGTCCTGCCATTCACAATACAGTCTGCCAGATATTATCAGTCTGCAATGCCACAATACCAGTCTGCCAAGCATATTACCAGTCTGCCAGTATATTAACCAGCCTGCCATGCCACAATACCATTCTGCCAGCCAGATTACCAGTCTGCCAGCCATATTTCCATTCTGCCAGCCATATTACCAGTCTGCCATGCACTACCAGTCTGCTAGCCATATTAGCAGTCTGCAATGCACAATACTAGTCTGCCAGCATATTATCAGTCTGCATGCACAATACCAGTCTGCCAGCCATATTATCAGTCTGCCATGCACAATAACCAGTCTGCCAGCGATATTTACCAGTCTGCCAGCCATTTACCAGTCCTGCAATGGCACAATACAGTCTGCCAGCCATTTATCAGTTCTGCCATTCACAATACCAGTCTGGCAGCCATAATTATCAGTCTGCCAATGAACAATACCAGTCTGCAGCCATATTACCAGTCTGCCAGTATATTACCAGCCTGCCATCACAATACCATTCTGCCAGCCAGATTACCAGTCTGCCAGCATATTTCCATTCTGCCAGCCATATTACCAGTCTGCCATGCACAATACCAGTCTGCCATTCACAATACAGTCTGCCAGCCATATTACCAGTCTGCCATGCACAATACCAGTCTGCCATGCACAATAAAATTCTGCCAGCCATATTACCAGTCTGCCATGCACATACCAGTCTGCCAGCCATATTACCAGTCTGCATGCACAATACCAGTCTGCATGCCGCAATACCATTCTGCCAGCCATATTACCAGTCTGCCATGCACATTACCATTCTGCCAGCCATATTACTAGTCTGCCATGCACAATACCAGTCTGCCAGCCATATTACAAGTCTGCAAAGCCCAATACCAGTCTGCCAGCCATATTACCAGTCTGCCAGCTAAATTACTAGTCTGCAATGCACAATACCAGTCTGACAGACATTATACCAGTCTGCCATGCACATTGCCAGTCTGCCATGCACCAATACACAGTCTACAGCCATATTACCAGTCTGCCATGCACAATACCAGTCTGCCATGCACAATACCAGTCTGCCAGCCATATTACCAGTCTGCAATGCACAATACCAGTCTGCCAGCCAAAATAACGTCTGCAAAGCACAATACCAGTCTGCCAGCATTACCAGTCTGCAATGCACAATACCAGTCTGACAGCCATAATACCAGTCTGCCATGCACATAAGCAGTCTGCCAGCCATAATACTAGACTGCCAGCCATAATACCAGTCTGGCCATCCATAATACCAGTCTGCAATGCACAATACCAGTCTGCAGCCATATTACAGTCTGCAATGCACAATACCAGTCTGCCATTCACAATACCAGTCTGCCAGCCATATTACCAGTCTGCAATGCACAATACCAGTCTGCCAGCTATATTATCAGTCTGCCATGCACAATACCAGTCTGCCAGCCATATTACCAGTTTCTGCCAGCCATATTACCAGTCTGCAATGCACAATACCAGTCTTCCAGCATATTATCAGTCTGCCATGCACAATACTAGTTTGCCAGCCATATTACCAGTCTGCAATGCACAATACCATTCTGCCAGCCAATTACCAGTCTGCAAGCCATATTACCAGTCTGCCAGCTAAATTACTAGTCTGCAATGCACAATACCAGTCTGCCAGCCATAATACCAGTCTGCCATGCACAAAGCAGTCTGCCAGCCATATTACCATTCTTGCCAGCCAATTACCAGTCTGCCAGCCATATTACCAGTCTGCAATGCACAATACGCAGTCTGCCAGCCAAATTACCAAGTCTGCAATGCACAATACCAGTCTGACAGCCATAATACCAGTCTGCCATGCACAAAGCAGTCTGCCAGCCATAATACTAGACTGCCAGCCATAATACCAGTCTGCCATCCATAATACCAGTCCTGCAATGCACAATACCAGTCTGGCCAGCCATATTACCAGTCTGCACTGCACAATACCAGTCTGCATTCACAATACCAGTCTGCAGCCATATTACAGTCTGCCATGCACATACCAGTCTGCCATGCACAATACCAGTCTGCCACCATTTTACCAGTCTGCCAGCCATATTACCAGTCTGCAGCCAATTACTTAGTCTACAATGCACAATACCAGTCTGCCATGCACATTGCCAGTCTGCCATGCACAAACCACTCTGCCAGCCATATTACCAGTCTGCAATGCACAATACCAGTCTGACAGCCATAATACCAGTCTACCAGCCATATTACTAGTCTGCAATGCACAATACCAGTCTGACAGCCATATTACCAGTCTGCCATTCACAATACCAGTCTGCCAGCCATATTACCAGTCTGCCATACACAATACCATTCTGCCAGCCATATTACCAGTTCTGCCATGCACAATACCAGTCTGCCAGCCATATTGCCAGACTGCCAGCCATATTACCAGTCTGCCATGCACAATACCAGTCTTGCTAGCCATATTACCAGTCTGCAATGCACAATACTAGTCTGCCAGCCATATTATCAGTCTGCCATGCACAATACCAGTCTGCCAGGCATATTATCAGTCTGCCATGCACAATACCAGTCTGCCAGGATATTACAGTCTGCCAGACATATTACCAGTCTGCAATGCACAATACCAGTCTGCCAGCCATATTATCAGTCTGCAATGCACAATACCAGTCTGCCAGCCATATTACCGTCTGCCAGAATATTACCAGTCTGCAATGCACAATACCAGTCTGCCAGCCATATTATCAGTCTGCCATTCACATACCAGTCTGCCAGCCATATTATCAGTCTGCATGCACAATACCAGTCTGCCAGCCATATTACCAGTCTGCCAAGTATATTACGCAGCCTGCCATCCACAATACCATTCTGCCGCCAGCCAGATTACCAGTCTGCCAGCCATATTTCCATTCTGCCAGCCATATTACCAGTCTGCCATGCACAATACCAGTTCACAATACAGTCTGCCAGCCATATTACCAGTCTGCCATGCACAATACCAGTCTGCCATGCACAATAAATTCTGCCAGCCATATTACCAGTCTGCCATGCACAATACCAGTCTGCCAGCCATATTACCAGTCTGCAATGCACAATACCAGTCTGCCATGCACAATACCATTCTGCCAGCCATATTACCAGTCTGCCATGCACATTACCATTCTGCCAGCCATATTACTAGTCTGCCATGCACAATACCAGTCTGCCAGCCATATTACCAGTCTGCAAAGCCCAATACCAGTCTGCCAGCCATATTACCAGTCTGCAGCTAAATTACTAGTCTGCCAATGCACAATACCAGTCTGACAGACATTATACCAGTCTGCCATGCACATTGCCAGTCTGCCATGCACAATACCAGTCTGACAGCCATATTACCAGTCTGCCATGCACAATACCAGTCTGCCATGCACAATACCAGTCTGCCAGCCATATTACCAGTCTGCAATGCACAATACCAGTCTGCCAGCCATATTATCAGTCTGCCATGCACAATACCAGTCTGCCAGCCATATTACCATTCTGCCAGCCAATTACCAGTCTGCCAGCCATATTACCAGTCTGCAATGCACAATACCAGTCTGCCAGCCAAATTAACAGTCTGCAATGCACAATACCAGTCTGCCAGCCAAATTACCAGTCTGCAATGCACAATACCAGTCTGACAGCCATAATACCAGTCTGCCATGCACAAAGCAGTCTGCCAGCCATAATACTAGACTGCCAGCCATAATACTAGACTGCCAGCTAATACCAGTCTGCCATCCATAATACCAGTCTGCAATGCACAATAAGTCTGCCAGCCATATTACGTTCCCAGTCTGCAATGCACAATACAGTCTGCCATTCACAATACCAGTCTGCCAGCCATATTACCAGTCTGCAATGCACAATACCAGTCTGCCAGCCATATTATCAGTCTGCCATGCACAATACCAGTCTGCCAGCCATATTACCATTCTGCAGTCATATTACCAGTCTGCAATGCACAATACAGTCTTCCAGCCATATTATCAGTCTGCCATGCACAATACTAGTTTGCCAGCCATATTACCAGTCTGCAATGCACAATACCATTTGCAGCCAATTACCAGTCTGCAAGCCATATTACCAGTCTGCCAGCTAAATTACTAGTCTGCAATGCACAATACCAGTCTGCCAGCCATAATACCAGTCTGCCATGCACAAGCAGTCTGCAGCCATATTACCATTCTGCAGCCAATTACCAGTCTGCCAGCCATATTACCAGTCTGCAATGCACAATCCAGTCTGCCAGCCAAATTAACAGTCTGCATGCACAATACCAGTCTGCCAGCCAAATTACCAGTCTGCAATGCACAATACCAGTCTGACAGCCATATACCAGTCTGCCATGCACAAAGCAGTCTGCCAGCCATAATACTAGACTGCCAGCCATAATACCTAGTCTGCATCCATAAATACCAGTCTGCAATGCACAATACCAGTCTGCCAGCCATATTACCAGTCTGCAATGCACAATACCAGTCTGCCATTCACATACCAGTCTGCCAGCCATATTACCAGTCTGCAATGCACAATACCAGTCTGCCAGCCATATTATCAGTCTGCCATGCACAATACAGTCTGCCAGCCATATTACCATTCTGCCAGCCATATTACCAGTCTGCAATACACAATACCAGTCTTCCAGCCATATTATCAGTCTGCATGCACAATACTCGTTTGCCAGCCATATTACCAGTCTTGCATGCACAATACAATTCTGCAGCCAATTACCAAGTCTGCAAGCCATATTACCAGTCTGCCCAGCTAAATTACTAGTCTGCAATGCACAATACCAGTCTGACAGCCATTATACCAGTCTGCCATGCACATTGCCATTCTGCCATGCACAAACCAGTTCTGCCAGCCATATTACCAGTCTGCATGCACAATACCAGTCTGCAGCCATATTACCAGTCTGCAATGCAAATACCAGTCTGCCATTCACAATACCAGTCTGCCAGCCATATTACCCAGTCTGCATGCACAATACCAGTCTGCCAGCGCATATTAATCAGTCTGCCATGCACAATACCAGTCTGCCAGCATATTACCATTCTGCCAGTCATATTACCAGTCTGCAATGCACAATACCAGTCTCAGCCATATTATCAGTTGGCATGCACAATACTTAGTTTGCCAGCGCATATTACAGTCTGCAATGCACAATACCCATCTCTGCCAGCATTACCAGTCTGCAAGCCATATTACCAGTCTGCCAGCTAAATACTAGTCTGCAATGCACAATACCAGTCTGCCAGCCATAATACCATAGTCTGCATGCACAAAGCAGTCTGCCAGCCATATTACCATTCTGCCAGCCAATTACCAGTCTGCCAGCCATATTACAGTCTGCAATGCACAATACCAGTCTGCTAGCCAAATTAACAGTCTGCAATGCACAATACCAGTTGCCAGCCAAAATTACCAGTCTGCAATGCACAATACCAGTCTGAAGCCATAATACCAGTCTGCCAGCACAAAGCAGTTCTGCCAGCCATAATACTAGACTGCCAGCCATAATACGCAGTCTGCCATCCATAATACCAGTACTGCAAATGCACAACCAGTCTGCAGCCATATTACCAGTCTGCAATGCACAATACCAGTCTGCCATTCACAATACTAGTTCTGCCAGCCATATTA
>RXON01000957.1:0-40166 GCA_009667805.1 Leptobrachium leishanense | reverse complement strand
GGTCCGCGCCTCTCACGTGATGATCTCCGTCACACACTCTTAGAGACTTGGATGTAGGGGCGGGGACTGGATTCTAACACGCCTCTGCCCCTCAAAGGCCAACCCTGCAGGTCACCCAGGGTGTCTGTCTGGAGCTGCAATGTGCCATGACCACAATACTGGGCAGCCGAGGGGGAGTGCTGCCCCACACCACGTGACACAAGGGAATTTACTGCCCTGCACCATGCAGGCTGCATGTATCACAAGAAGGGGGGAATGATACACACTGCACATTACTGTGAGTTTTATTGCTGTGGAGCTCTGTGATACGCTCATACACACTGCACATTACTGTGAGTTTTATTGCTGTGGATTCTGTGATACGCTCATACACACTGCACATTACTGTGAGTTTTATTGTCTTGGATCCTATAATGTAAATTACTGCAAAAATTTGGGATTTTTTAAAAAAGGTTTTATTTGATATTAATGGTTTTAGACCATAATGATATTTACAGTCAGCACATCATAGCACGTCCTGGACACAAGCTGTCCGCCACATCATGAAAGAAATAAAACACAAGATAAGGGTTGTGGATTTGCTTTGTTCTCCAGGGTTTGCAGAAGATCTGATGGTGTCCTACCTATATTTGAAAAACAGTGCTGCTTGGGGCAGGGGTGTGGAAATCATATCGCCCGACGCACGGGACATGAAGATCCGGGCGCCGGACAAATATTTTTGAGATGCAGTCCGGCACACTGCTCCCGGCACACGAGCACCGTCGGAATACAAAGCGCCATCCTCCATAGGAGGATGGCGCTTTGTACACTGAGCGCAGAGTGGAAGGAACGCCCACTCTCACGGACGTTCCTTCCTCTTACCGAGCGGCGCGATGAGGGGAGGCCTGTATAAATCACTCCGAGTGAACCTGTGGCCAGAGCACAGTGCCCCACTTTACGTGCTGTGCCCCCACTCTGCCTTTTTTGAGTTCATCCCCACGGCTGCATGCAACGCGGACCAGCCGGGCACCATGTGTCTGCAGGACATGCGCGCTGGAGAAGCTTATGAGTTGGTCCTGACCAACAGAGATGGGCTCTGCCAGTGAGTGAGGTCATCAAGACCTAAACCTAATGTTAAGGAGCGACCGTGTAAATCTGTATAAATTGCATCTGTATAAACGGCGCGGGTCTGTATAAATTGCACGGTTACGGCGTCACCCCACCGGGGGCGGAGCTTAGCGGCATGAGGTTTACAAATCTGTATTATGTGGGCATTATCTGGTCTGAGGTCTATATCTGGTCTGAGGTCTTTTTATATGTGGGCATTATCTAGTCTGAGGTATATCAGGGTTATTCAAAGAGCGGTGAAAAGCAGGAGAATGACTAGTGAATGGTAAATTTTAGGTCAAAATATCCAAACCAGAAAAATTCTCCCATTCATCTCACTTTCCAAATCGGCTATTTTGACAGAGAGGGTTATTAAAAGAGAATTGAAAAGGCACTTCACGTTTGGTGACTTTTCGTTCTCCTCAATTCGGTTTGATTTGCCGATCCCATTTCGGCGACCCTGCGGTGTATTCCACAAGCACCACAGGGCCGCCGAAATGCAGGGAAAAGCCGCTGCAAACCCGCCGAAACCTCACCGCAAAACAAGGACGAACGCATACCGAAACCCGCAAAAAACATCTGGATTAACCTGCCGAAAAGACCCGAGCAGGAGCCGATCACACGCAGTGCAGCTGCTGGAAAAAGCCGACACCGCAGACGAATGCAGTGAATAAAATTAAAAAAACAGTTTGCTTGAATGTTTGAAAAGTGAAACGCGGTTTGCGAAGAAACTACTGAGCGAAAATGTCTGAAATTTACATATAAGATCCAATGAATGATAATAAAAAGGGCTGTTACAGAAAAAAGAAGTAAAAGTTAAAAAAATAAATCTGAATTTTTTTTAAAAAAAAAAAAAAATCCCGAAAAATGCTTAAAATATCCTAAAAAAAAAAAAAGTAAAGTAAAGACTTTTTACTGCAGAATATTATAATCAATGGTTTATTAGATATTGAATTAAAATGGGAATATTTTTAACACTAAAGCCTATGGGATTCTCCTGAATAAACCTGACGCATGAAACCACCGAATGGCAGGGCAATTCAGCAACCTTTCACTGATGGTTTTTGTTCTCTGAATAGACGAAGCATTGCTTCTCTATGGGGATTTCACTGCAATCGAACAGGCACCTTATGTGCAGGCAATTCGCCAGGATTTGGCGAACTGCCTGCTCTCTGAATAGCCGAATGGCCAAGAAAGGTAACCGTACGCTGATTTTCAGCATTCGGTTACCTTTCGCCAGCAATTCGGATCTCTTTGAATAACCCTGATAGAATTTTCCATTCTCCAGTCATTCTCCTGCTTTTCACCGCTCTCTGAATAACCCTGAGTATCTGTGGGCATTATCTGGTCTGATATATATATATATATATATATATCTGTGGGCATGATTTGGGCTGAGGTCTCTGTATATGTATCTTGAGTGGGCATGATCTGGTCTGTATATATGTATCTGGGCATGATACCATTCAGATTAAGTTGGCAGTAATTTATATGTATTTAATTAATACAGCTTGCATTCTCTCATTATATGCGCACTGTTATGAATAACGACCTCTAAACACTATTTTGTTGAAATTATTTTTCTTACCAGGACAAGTAGATCGTCCTGAGGGACAAGTAGATTGGACTACCACTTAGTCCATTGGACAAGTAGTTTTTTTAAAATTTCCACACCCCTGTTGGGGGATCTGTCCAGACATTGTGGGAACCCTGAGGAACCCATAAATAAAACCACATGGGAACCCTTTCTCCTGTAAGAAATGCCAGGGGGGGGGGGTGGCTGTTCCTCAGGGCTGGGGAACACACATTTTTCTAAAAAGAACAAACAAATGCTAGACAAATAGGGATTTTTAATCCTTCGCCAAGTCACGTGCCTGTCTGGAGTGAGGGTGCTGCGTGACAGGCGGTATACCGTAGACCTGAACGTCTATAAGCCAAGCAGAGCCACCATCTTGGTGGTAGCTTTTTGAAGTCCAATCAGACCTGCCAATTCTTACCTGCCTGAGGTCAAAAGAATCGGCGTGGAAAAAGCAGGCAATGGCTGCTCCCAGGAGAGAGCATGACTGTTGCACTTTGAGGAGATACAGGAATCAGGAGGGAAGAGAGGACATGAAACCTAATGATTTCTCCACTTGAGTAGCCATGATGTGACAGACATAGTGCAACTATATAATCAAAGCAATCTATCCCCCCTGTTCCCTGCAAGAAAGCCACAAAGTCACTTCACCGCCATTTTTCCCTTCTGCTGTCCCACCTGCCCGCCCCACCCACCCCCTATCCTAATTATATAGCCTCCTTTTCTCAGATGCTTCAATCCTCTCTTTGTTTAACCATGATAACCATAATCATGCACAAGCTCTTGGTCTATCACTATGTAGTGTCTGCTCTATTCTCTCTGGTAATTATCTCTACACTCCCCCTGTTCCCTTTTGTTTCACTTACCTCAGTCCCTTAGATTGTAAACTCACAGGAAGTATGGCTGAGCACTCGTATAAAGTGCTGCATTTGCAGGACAATTATCCTACGGGCAGGGCCGTCTGTTCCTTATGTTTATTATGTCACCTGTCTGTGCTTCCCTATTGTAAAGCGCTACGGAATCTGTTGTCGCTGTATACGTACTTGTAACTGTAACTTCACCTGATGACTAGACAGAGACCACAGCTTGAGCACTGGGATGATAGACGTGCAAGCAGTGGGTCAAAGTCCTGGCCGTTGGTCGGGAGAAGCGTCTGATTTTGGCTCATCTCCCTTCAAACACATTGGGAATGGGATTGAGGGCGTCTTTTTGTTCTAGACCTACATGCATGTTATAAACGTGTGTGTGGACAGGACTACGCAGTAAGGACTATAAAGACCATGGAGGTAACTATTGATGTAGGCTACCTATGGAGACTCATCATATTGTCTACGTTCTGAAGCAACTCAAACACAGTCTTTAAATTCAAAATCCACCGACTTCCATATCAACATCCATTGGATAAAATGTGCAAAATCATACACTACCACTCCATCCAAAAAACAAGGAGTAGCTGTGTCAGCCCAGACATGTGTCCACTTGATCAGTATCTAATGAAGATTCAGGTCTGTAAGAAGAACGTTTGATGCTCAACGCGGCAGAGTTTCATAGTGAAGAAGTGATGGTCGCCATTGTGGATCTCCATTGACTGTGACCTAAAAAAATGCATAAACAGCTCTAGTCTAATAGTCACTTGCCAAATGTGTCGGAGAAGTTGCTTCTACGTAAAAACCCATAAGTCAACCAATCATTGGACTAATTGTCTATGTAAGATGACCACACACGGTAAACAAAGAAAGGACTGCCGGACTGTAAAGCCCATTAACCACATTCCGAGCCGGGAAAAGGTTGATCCAAGCAGTGAACCCTTCGATGAGCTGCTAGATGTGATTTCAGGGTATACGTTTTCCCACACACAGAACAGGCGAAGGGTCTGTCTCCCGTATGAAACCTCTCATGTGAGACGAGGTGAGATTTCAGCTTGAAACGCCTCCGGCACACTGAACACGAAAACGGCTTCTCGCCTGTGTGAATCCTCTGGTGTATCATCAGATCGGATTTGTGCACAAAGTCCTTGCCGCACACAGGACAAGAGAAGGGCTTCTCCCCCGTGTGAATCTTCTGATGGTTAACCAAGACCGATTTCTGTGAGAAGGATTTGCCACAAACTGAGCAGGAGAACGGCTTCTCTCCTGTGTGAATTCGCTGATGAATGGTCAGGTCAGATTTCTGCACAAAACTCTTCTCACATGAGGAACAGGCGAAGGGTTTCTCGCCGCTGTGAATGATTTGGTGCTTCATGAGGACAGACTTGTGGGAGAAACACTTCCCGCATTCAGAACAGGCGAATGGTTTCTCTCCCGTGTGGACTCTCTGGTGGATGAGAAGCTCCGACCTCTGTGTGAATCGACTGCCGCACTCGGAGCAGGGGAACGGCCTCTCTCCCGTGTGAGTCTTCTGATGTCTGACCAGATTTGACTTTTGGGTGAAAGACTTACCGCATTCAGAGCATGAAAAAGGCTTTTCGCCGGTGTGGCTCCTCTGATGCGGAATGAGATCTGACTTTTGGACGAAGCGTTTACCGCAGTCTGGGCAGGCGTGTGGTTTTTCCCCTGAGTGAATAATCATGTGTTTAGTCAGCTGCGATTTAAAGGAGAATTTCTTCCCGCACTCAGGACATGGCAGCTTCTTCTCTTTGTGGACGGCTTGATGTTTGACAAGGTCCACCTCACTAGTAAAGCAGTTCTCGCATTCAGGGCAGCCGTACACGCCGTCGGTCATTGTTTGAGTGCCATACATTAAATTCGTGTCATAACGTGCATCAAACTCATGGCTGTACATGGGGGACGTGAAATCATTGCTTTCCATTCCAGCATTGTCATATACTCCAGTAGGGTACATGGGTTCTGTTCGAGAATGTTCTGAATTGGTGAATCCTGTGAGAATGCCTTGCTGGTAAACCAATGAGTCTCGGAAAACATGAGTCGATGTGTAGTCTGTCTGTGTATGTTCCATCGCTGTGTAACTGTCAGTGTCGGAGAGGTCTTCTCCATCACCGGATGATGGTTCCTCCTTAACACAAACAGTTATATATTCTGGCGGTGTATGTTCTGTGGGTGGAAAACTGTCCAGGTCTGTGAGATTTTCTTCGCATGAGGCCGGCTCCTCCTTAACGCAAACAGATATGTAGTCTACCTGTGTGGAGGCGTCTAGGTCTGTGACATTTCCTTCTCCCTGTGCTTCCTCCTTAAAAGGAGGATATTCTGTCTGTGTGTTTTCTGTGGGTAGATGGTGGTGGATGTCCATGGAGTTTCCCTCTTCAGAGGCGGTGGCTTTCTCCATGCTCTTCTCGTGACATTTGCTTTTTTCTTTCACAGGTTTAGATGCTGTAGACATTTCTATCTCAGGAGAACCCACAGTACACGGCTCAGTTTCGGATAAACCCTCCACTGAAGAACAGGTCGATGGAAATCTTTCAGACTTATCTTTTCCCGTCAATCCGTCTATTAAGAGAAACACAATGTAAGCAGTATAAGTTCTTACTGAGAAACTTCAGAAATCTCAAACTATTAGGGAAACCCCCAGGAAGGTCTCCTGCGATGACCCACACATCTGAGATAGTTCATATAAAAGTGTGACGAGGATAGAGGAGGACTCGAAACTCCTGAACCATTAAATCACGTTTAGAAAGTTCAATGAAAGAACCACGTCCTTCATGATGACCCTTACTATATTCCAGATACTTCAAGTGCTACCTGGCCATAGATATATATATATATATGGGTCGTGACTCAAAGAAACATTTATCTTACCCACTAAGTTGAAAGGCTGGTGATCCTCCATCACAACATCCTCGTAGAGATCCTTGTGTCGCTCCACATACTCCCACTCCTCCATGGAGAGATAGACAGTGACATCCTCACAGCGTATAGGAACCTGACACACACAATGACACAGTCACCATCCAGACACATGCCTTGGTGTTAGCGTATAATGTCCCATTCCCAGCAGCCTCACCTCTCCAGTCAGCAGATGGATGATCTGATTGCTCAGCTCCAGGATCTTCTGCTCACTGACTCCATCGTGTACCACTGAACGAGGTGTAGGGCTCTTTGGCTTGCAAAGAGGATTCACCAAAAAGTCGTTTGTAGCAGCAGCATAGTCACCAGTCTTTTTCACAAAAATATAATCCTAGGTATGACAGGATATAGACATCTTAGAGAGAGTTCAGAGAAGGGCTACTAAAATGGTGTGCGGCTTGAAAGAGAAAAGTTACCAGGAAAGGCTTAATGATCTTAACATGTATAGCTTGGAAAAAAGACGAGACAGAGGAGATATGATAGAAACATTTAAATACGTAAAGGGAATCCACAAGGTAGAGGAAGGGAGTATATTTAAAAGGAAACAAAGTAGCAAAACAAGAGGACATAGTCTTAGATTAGAGGGGCAAAGGTTTAAAAGTAACATCAGGAAGCATTATTTTACTGAGAGGGTGGTGGATACATGGAACAGCCTTCCAGTAGAAGTGGTAGAGGCCAAAACAGTAATTGAATTTAAGCAGGCATGGGATAGGCATAAGGCTATCCTAAACAAAAGATAAATCCAGGTAAAGTATCCATGTAATTGGGCAGAATAGATGGGCCGAAAGGTTCTTATCTGCCGACATTTCTCTATGTTTCTATGTATGGAAACAGATTACAAATGAAATGAGAGACGCGCAATCTACCCTCCTCCACCCCAATTAACTGGGATTCAAAACAAAGATCTGGTGGACGCCCAAGAGTGAAATCTGATACCATAGTTTTCTCTTTCATTACTTTGCACGTTGCCTGAACGTGATGGTAGCTCTGGTTCCAAGTTCCCTCACCTCTCCTGTCAGCAGGAAAATGATCTCCAAAGTGAGATCCAAGATTTTCTCCGTCACCTTATTCCTGTCTCGGTTCAACATCACTGGGTAACTCGGCATGCAGAGCTTCATGGACCTTCCAACACCAAAATGCTCTCCTCGCTCATTAGGTTTGACTATTCAACATTGTCAAAATTACCTGATAAAAAGGAGTTAAATAATGAACTATCATATTCTGAATATTTTGTTATATACAGGCGGTTATAATGTGAATAGAGGGGTGTATATTATATGCAGGCGGGTATAATGTGAAGAGGGGGTGTATATTATATACAGGTGGCTATAATGTGAATAGAGGGATATATATTATATACAAGCGGGTATAATGTGAATAGAGGGGTGTATATTGTATACAGGCGGGTATAATGTGAATAGAGGGGGTGTATATCATATACAGGCGGGTATAATGTGAATAGAGGGGGTGTATATCATATACAGGCGGGTATAATGTGAATAGAGGGGTGTATATTATATACAGGCGGGTATAATGTGAATAGAGGGGTGTATATTATATACAGGCGGGTATAATGTGAATAGAGGGGTGTATATTATATACAGGCGGGTATAATGTGAATAGAGGGGTGTATATTATATAAAGGCGGCTGTAATGTGAATAGAGGGGGTGTATATTATATACAGGCGGGTATAATGTGAATAGAGGGGGTGTATATTATATACAGGTGGGTATAATGTGAATAGAGGGGTGTATATTATATAAAGGCGGCTATAATGTGAATAGAGGGGGTGTATATTATATACAGGCGGGTATAATGTGAATAGAGGGGGTGTATATTATATACAGGTGGGTATAATGTGAATAGAGGGGTGTATATTATATACAGGCGGGTATAATGTGAATAGAGGGGTGTATATTATATACAGGTGGGTATAATGTGAATAGAGGGGTGTATATTATATACAGGCGGGTATAATGTGAATAGAGGGGTGTATATTATATACAGGCGGGTATAATGTGAATAGAGGGGTGTATATTATATACAGGCGGCTATAATGTGAATAGAGGGGTGTATATTATATACAGGCGGCTATAATGTGAATAGAGGGGTGTATATTATATACAGGCGGCTATAATGTGAATAGAGGGGTGTATATTATACACAGGCGGGTATAATGTGAATAGAGGGGTGTATATGTGCACACAGAGCTGTATATGATAATTATGCTGATCACACAGTGGTTCCCCTGGTCTCCCCTCCCCAGACAATAAGAGCTCACCATCAGCAGCTGCAGCTCCGGATTAAAGCCAGCCACTTCCGGACATGCCATATAAGGCTCACTCTGATTGGCTGGCTTTGAGCAAAGCCTGTCGGGAGCTGTAGTCATGTGCTCCTGTATGTCTGAAGTAGGAGCTCAGAGAGCTAGGACTGATGAGAGTTATAGTCTCTTTCAAGTCCTGTTAACGGTTTCTACATGCAGGAGATGGACTACAAATCCCTCAAACCAATGCACAGGGTTTGGGTAAACATTAATATCACCTCATACTGAATTATATTCTGTCTGCAGAGCAATGTGTATGGACAGCCTTAACATGCTATAATACACCTTACTGGGAGGTTTATTGCTGCCAAACTCTGTGATATGTTGCTGTGTGTAGGAGCGTATCACAGAATCCACAGCAATAAAACAGTAATGTGCAGTGTGTATGAGCGTATCACAGAATCCACAGCAATAAAACTCACAGTAATATGCGGTGTGTATGAGCGTATCTCAGAATCCACAGCAATAAAACTCACAGTAATATGCGGTGTGTATGATCGTATCACAGAATCCACAGCAATAAAACTCACAGTAATGTGCGGTGTGTATGAGCGTATCTCAGAATCCACAGCAATAAAACTCACAGTAATGTGCGGTGTGTATGAGCGTATCATTTAATCCACAACAATAAAACTCACAGTAATGTGCAGTGTGTATGAGCGCATCACAATCCACTGCAATAAAACTCACAGCAATATGTGCTATCTGAAAATTCACAGCAATAAAACTCATGTTCCTACACACTGCACATTGCTGTGGATTCTGTGATACGCTCATACACACTGCACATTACTGTGAGTTTTGTTGCTGTGGAGCTCTGTGATACGCTCATACACACCGCACATTACTGTGAGTTTTGTTGCTGTGGAGCTCTGTGATACGCTCATACACACAGCATATTACTGTGAGTTTTTTATTGCAGTGGAGCTGTGATACGCTCATACACACTGCACAATACCATGAGTTTTATTGCTGTGGAACCGATCTTCATTCTGGGATATTCTTGTCCTCGGTTTTCTCCATGGAGTGGAGACGTCATGCTGGAGGTCTGTGACCTCTCATACCTCGCTGGTGCAAGGAGACTTGACAGGTGTGTGACACGGAAATCAATCTTTTCTTTAATGTAATACCATGTATTGAAATACATGTTATCCTATAATGAGACGCGAACAACCTCTTGTACATGTCTGTGAAATGTCTTTATTTGTGTTTAGGTTTTGAATACGTTCAATATTTTGGCATATTGCTTTGCATGGATTCTTCACAAATACACATGGTTTCTTTTTTAGGAATCCTCAGGCCTCCATGCTTACAGGGCCACTACCACCAAAACCTGAAATGTCCTTATTGTGTTCATTTGATGTTGCTGATATCTTACATGCACTTTGATTTTCTCTAGTTAAGAAAATATTTCACTCTATATGTGTCACTGGGTGCATCCACTGTGTGATATTTTCCTCTATGTGTCACTGGGCGCATCCATTGTGTGATATTTTCCTCTGTGTCACTGGGTGCATCCATTGTGTGATATTTTCCAGTGTCACTGGGCGCATCCATTGTGTGATATTTTCCTCTATGTGTCACTGGGTGCATCCATTGTGATATTTTCTTCTAGATGTGTCACTGGGTGCATCCATTGTGTGATATTTTCCTCTGTATGTGTCAATGGGTGCATCCATTGTGTGATATTTTCCTCTATATGTGTCACTGGGTGCATCCATTGTGATATTTTCTTCTAGATGTGTCACTGGGTGCATCCATGGTGTGATATTTTCCTCTGTCACTGGGCACGTCCATTGTGTGATATTTTCCTCTACTTGTGTCACTGGGCGCATCCATTGTGTGTTGTATCTTTCCATCACTTGCTCCTCACTGTGTGACTTTGGCCATAGAATGAAGTGAATGGGTCAGACACGACTCACATCATTGTATTGTGTGGGATGTATTCAAAGGACATCACCAGGGGGGTAGATTAGAAGACTTTTAAGATCCCTGTCTTATCTCATTCAGCTGCCAGCTCTTATCTCAGGTAGCCTGGAGAACACAATACACCCCCTGCTGCCTTATCGAAACAATCCCTCCTCCACTTCATTAACTGTTAAAATACTGTTAAAATAAAGCACAGCCACAAAGTAAAACTTTTGCACAGATTTTGGTAAATGTTGTAAATCATGGGGGAAAAAAATCCATAAAATGTAAAGAGAGGGTAATCAAAAAAATCCTAAATTTATTTTTCCTTTTTACATGCAATTACTTCAAACAAAGAAAAGAACAGCAGCATCAGGTTTTGTTTGCAATGCACCAGTAATCTGGTTACAGTTTATCAAAGTGGTAGTGTCCCTTTAAACGTTGACCACAGTACCGTCCTATAAGTTACACAAAGGGGAAGTAGCAGTATGGAATCCACCTTAATACTGTTACAAGGCCATAAACATAAAACAAAATATGGCCAGACCCGAACAAGCGAATGTCACACCAATTTTGAAGGAGGCGGGGCTTCATCCTGCCGGTCTAACTTGTTATAGTCCAACTCTTTTTGTACGGTTTTAGCTACAATTTCTAAAACATCATGACTAAATCTAAATAGAAATGAAGCGATGACTGGAACGATGACTAAAATCCATTGGCATTATAGTCGACTAATAAAACCTAGACTAAAATGTTAGGCCGGGGCTATTTGGGAAGATCCAATGAGAGCTAAGCTCAAGTCAAAACGAGCATTGCCAACAGAGTCTAGATTTGTTATTTAGAGTTTGTTTCATGTTTTGGAGGGCCCTCCACACAATCTTTCCATGCCGTGTCTCACTGCTCCATCACACTACTCGGCTCCAAACTGCATTTCCACTCCTGAGATCAATTAAACTTGGTCCATTGTGTGGCTTTTCAAAATCCAGGGCTTGGAAGGGGTCTGTCTGATCGTTCCCCTTTCCATGATACGTCCTTGACTCTTGTTTACAGCCTGCTGGATGGGTTTTGAGAAGTCTCTTACACCCAAAAGGACTCTCTGCATTCTGAGCTAACACGTATTTTCTACTTTTGTGTGGCTCCTCTTATGTGTCAAGAGATTAGAGCTCTGAGCAAAGGTCTTGCCGCACACCTGACACACATAAGGCTTCTCGCCCGTGTGAATCCGGTAGTGGTTAATGAGAGATGGCTTCTGAGCAAAGTATTTCCCGCAGACGGGGCACGGGAACGGTTTCTCTCCTGTGTGAATTTTCTTGTGCTTGATGAGGTTTCCTTTCTGAGTGAACGATTTTCCGCATTCTGAGCAGAAAAATGGTTTTTCGCCTGTGTGAGACCTGATATGCGTGGTGAGGTCTGATCTATACACGAAGCATCTCCCGCACTCCGGGCATGGGTAGGGTTTCTCTCTGGTGCGAGTCCTGTGATGGACTCGAAAATTGACCCTCTTGGGAAAGCGTCTACTACTTTCCGTGCAAGAGAATGGCTTCTCTGCAGTGTGAGTTCTCTGGTGTGTAAGAAGGTCGACTTTACAGGTGTAGCTTCTGTTGCATGATGCACATGAGAACTGTTTGTCTCTTGTGGGGCAGGTTTCCATGGCGTGCATTGCCATGTGAGCCGTGTAATCGGATTTAGTGTGAAAGCTCAGGCCACATTCATTGCATATTATGCCAGACAGAACTTTATTTCCTTCCCAGATAGTATCCTCCTCAGTAGGTAACCGACCTTCTACCCATGCATGATCAATGGTGGTATAGACATCACTGTCGTTGACGTCACCTTCTTCCTCCCCTACATAAGTAGACATATTTTCTGTCTGCAGATAAATGTCCATGTTGGTCAGATTTCCTTCTTCACATGAGGTTGTTTCCTTCTTAATAGAAGTGGATGGATATTTCACCGGTGTCTGGCCAATGACTGGACGCATTATGGTTTCTACAAGAGGTTCTTCACGTGAGGCCATTTCCTCCTTAATGCCAGTATTTTCTGCCGATACATGGTCGGGTGTTAGATAAATTTCAGTGTCTGTGCGGTCTCCTCTATCACATGAGATTGATTCTCCCTTGATAGGAGTAGATGGATAGACTGGCTGCACATGTTCTGTAGGTGGCAGAATGTTGGTGTCTATGAAGTCTCCTACAAAGGACATGGTCTCATCAATAACCCTGACATCCAATGTTGTCTTTTCTATCACAGGTTTATAAACACTAGAGCAATCCAAACCCAAAAGACTGATAGGGTGACTCTGCTTTTGAGGAACACAGTCCGAAGAAGAATTGGTGGCGGTACAGAATCCTTCCGCGATGTTCTTTCCCTCAGATGGATCTGCCGATAGAAACATTCATCAATTGACATTAGTTTTAAGATGTTGATTCAAATACACCACACGGTCATAAAGCGGTGGATAAATACAGTTGCCTGTCAAGCAGTTACACTTGGTTTTCAGATCAGTCATAAATTGGGGATGGGGGGGGGGTTAGATCCTTCAGCTGCTCAAAACTAGAAAGGGTGACCATAGTCTACATTATGGAGGTTATTCACTAACCTCCGGAATTGCTCTAAACAGTGAATTTCACCATAGCTGCTTTTTCGGGGCAATTCGTCTATTCACAAAGCTGTCAATACGCCAAATACAGGGGAATTGACAGCGAAATTGTCCCATTGAGAGCGAACGATTAGTCAATTCACAGAACACCGAACTGCACCAAAATTGCAGTGAAATGACCGGATTTTGGGGTTTCAATACTTTAAAAACAGGCAAATCCAATAGTTTTTTACTATAATAAATGGAATATATTTTTTACATTTTCTTTAAAGACCCTTTTTTTATGTCTTAAAAAGACCTTTTTGTATTTTTTTGTTTTTAAAAAATTATTTTTTTTTAAGACACATTTTAATACGTTTTTATTGTTTTATCCCCGTTAGGAGAATGAGACTATTATTTATTTTACACTTCTGTGGAATTTCCCGAGGCAATTTGGGCACATTTTGACGGTTAGTTGTCACTTTTTACCGACGTCCAATAACTGATTCGGCGACTCAATATTTCACGAAATACGGTGACTGTTCGATAGTGAATGCACAGTATTTTCGGCACTTTCATTGCTTTTTTAATACACCTTTATGTATTCAGACATCCACAGGCACCTGTTACAGAAAGAGGTTTTAGATCAATGAGCAGGTGAACACGTCTAGCAAGAACAACGTCCGATTATTTGATGGTCCGAGTTGTTACCATCATGACTGATGGGTGGTGTTGAGGAACACTTAATCCTAAATCATCTCTAAACTCTAGGATACCTTACTGACCTGTAAATTAATCATCCTTCAGTGTGCCTTAGTTTATGAGCACAATCCCACACCCTTTCAATCAAAGACCCTATCCACAATTTGTCTAACCAACCACTTATCTTGCCTTAATAACCCACCATCTACCCATACCTCAGATCCTCTGACAAGCACTCAGTAGCAAACAGAATTTTTCTTTCCTTTCAGACCATGAAGATTTGCATTCTTAGAATTATCTAGTAGACATTGGGCAGGATTAGGAGGTAATATTTACACAAAAAAAACACTTTACCAGATTTAGATGTGTTATGTATACATTTTGTTGTCTGGATTACACTTGGAATTATTAAATTTATCCTTAAAATGCCCATTTGCCACATTATATATATATATATATATATATATATATATATAGGCCGTGTTAGTCCAGATGCCAAAATCACGAGTATAGCAGTCTGTAGTGATACTTTTTATTGGACTAACGTTACATTACATTACATAACGTTACATATAATATCTTGCATTGTATTACTTTGTATTTCTGTAACTGTAACACTTCAATGTTCTTGAACCCAGGACATACTTGAAAACGAGAGAAATCTCAATGTATCCTTCCTGGTAAAATCCTTTATAAATAAATAAATTTAAAATACAAACGTTCGAGAGTGATCATCCCTTCGTCAGGTATAGAAGCTTACTGATCAGAATGGTAGAAACATATGGAATGATCACATATTTCAACAGTATAAAACAAGGACTTAATGTAGATTCGGGTTTTTTAACCCACTATAATGTCACATAATATTCATAATTCTGGTTGGGGCTTGGTTTTCTGTTTTTTTTTCTTATTTTTCTGTGTCTTCCCCATACTCACTGTTTTGTGGGGTTTTTTTGTTCGTTTTGACCTTTCACTTTCCCTTTGAAGTGGACATGATTTCATCACTGTTGTCTTATGTGCCTAAGACAATTAAATACTCTTTTTGCTGTCCCGCCCCCCCTCTGACCATGCCATTTGGCGATGTACAACATCTAACACCCCCAACTGTGCGCCCTATTAATGTCCCAATCTTTAATTCTACCATTCTGATCAGTATAGCTTCTATACCTGACAAAGGGAGGATCACTCTCGAAAGTTTGCACTTTAAATGTAACGTTAGTCCGATAAAAAAAGGTATCACTACAGACTGCTATACTCTTGAGAAATATATATATATATATATATATAACACCGTGCACTTATTTTGGAGGTAGTAGCGCCATATAGGTATATATGATTAAATGATTATATATGATTCATGATTAAAGACATTTATGTTCCCAGTCTGGAGCCCCACCAACTTGAAATGTAACCAGTTGCTAGAGGTGTGCATTTGTTTAATAACAAATCGCAATTCATTTGAAAATTCGTTATTTTGAAAGTACTTCCGAAATACGAATTAACAAATTTATTTCATCCGAATTGAAACTAAACGAAATACATAACAAAATTGATTTGTTATGCTGTTTCACAAGAGAACCATTTGATTAAATGATTCCTGAGCAGTATTTGATTCATTGAGGTTTTATTTCGTGATCCGTAATTCGACTCATTATCAACTGTCGAATCGATCCCAACTTACATTACATACAAGTACTAAAGCAAATGACATTATGAAACTGATCAGATTCCTTTGACGGTTTCACAAAGCACCCTGTCCCTGTAAATTGCATTAATCATTAACACTTGCATCACCAAACACACCCATGCACACACAATCTAAAAGCCCAGTGATATCATAACAGTGCATTTGCAGGCTATATGCAGCAGCAGCTCTGAAATGCACTGGTCCAGTCACCACGGGCGAGTTATAATTGATGCCGAGTGAGTTTTAACTGGAAGCTCTCTGTGATCGCTTTGTGAGAATCTGAGGTTTAGGGGAACACAGACAGACACACCGGAGCAGGAAGGAGCTGTGGGGAAATGGACAGGTTTAGGGGAGTAGGCACAAGGTGAAGGGAAATAAGTTTAAGGGTGCAGGGACAGGATGAGAAATAGTCCGCTTTAGGGGAGCAGGGACAGGTTGAGGGGAAACAGACCTGGTTAGGGGAGCACATCTGGCTTTATGCGCTGCAGAAACATTTTGTTGTCAACCATCATCTTCCATAGGATCTGTAAGAGTATTCTCCAACACCATAACTGCTCAGGTACCACAATATTATCAGTCTCTCACATATCAGTGTATGAAAATCACTTTAATGATCCAGAAGCTAGCAGCGTACATATAGAGAGTCCAAGTAATGGAAGGACCATTGACCAGAATGGAAGAAGCTGTATTAAGCAGTTAATCTTTTTTTTTTTTTTCTTTTTAGTTTTAACTGCAGCCAAACTGGACTGATAAGTAAACTCTACAGATGTGGCATGTAATGGCGTGGGAGAAAAAGTGGGACAGGTAAGGAGGTGGGGGAAAGAACCATACCGTGGGGAACATAAGGATGGTGGCTTTTTTGTGGCTTAATTTTTGGATAGGACTCTCCCTCATTAGAGGTGCCTTGACGCCGGCGAGCGAGCTTAAACTTATAATGGCCATTAATAAGAAACCAAACCTCTAATTGTGTTTTGTTTCACACGGTATAATGGGAATAAGCGTAGATTACATTTTTTTCTTTAGTATGTTTCACACATGTTGTTAGGCTGGATGCATTTGGTGGTTGCAGCCGCCCCATTGGGGAATAGGCGCGACCCCACCCCTCCTGTACTATATAAGGATTGTGTTGTCTATGGATACAGAAGACAGGTCATTAAGTATAGTATGTATGGATGTCCAGGAGCAGGGACTGACTTGACTTGTAAGGTTAATGGCTGTCACAACTTTGCTTAAGAATATATTTCTACAAACAAAACACTTGTGGGTATTCACCTAGAAGCAGCTTGACATTTTTCATGTAAGCATTTTATCAAGTCACATACAAAATATTTGCTCTTACAGAAACAACCTTATATTGTCAAAGATTGGGGTCAGCTAAATACTGTACAGTAACCCCCAGATGTTTTTGTGGAGCAAGTCGTAGGGTCAAATGTGAAGCCTTCCCAGGATGCGAATCTTCATTTTCACAGTCATAGAGCAGCGGCATGGTAGTGGGGAGCTTGAACCATGTTTCTCCATGGTCGTAGAAGAGAGGTGTGCTGGTCATATGTTTTGATTGGGATTTGAGCATGCTTCTCCATGAAGGGCAGAGATTTGACGGCTTTGCTAGTCAGACGGTATTGGGCTCTATCACCTCCTTCAAACCAACGTTAGCTCAAAAGAGGTTATAGCAAATCAGAGGCGATCTGTGCAGAGCACTAACGGGTTAAAAAAAAAATCATTAGCGAATGGGTATTAGCGGTTTATAACATGAGTTTACTGTACTTTGCGCTCCCTATACGCAACATGCGCAAAGCAGAGATTAACTAGCGTCAGGACCTTGTAATCCTAAAAGCTGTTGCTAACTAAAAAAAGTTTGCTACAGCTCTGAGCTGCTGCTAACCGATAGCAGCAGCTGAAAAGACCCCCAAAAAGCAAATACTCACCTCTCATCCTGCAGCAAGAACAGCGGCTCAATTCGCTGCCGGGAGGGAAAAAAGTCCCCAGTCTCCCTACGCGATCACTTTGCCGACCAGTAGGATCTTGCGAGAGGCAAGATTCTGCTGGTTATGTGACCCACCATGAGAAGCCTCCATGGAGTCCTATGGAGCAGATGCTTAAGACAGCACGTTAGTGCTGCATCCGCGTGCCTAGCGGCCACTACGGGGCTGACTACTGCACTCAGCACCTGCCCCGCGATCTGATGGTGAATCTGGGATGCAAAGGGGAAATTAGTGATAGCACATTTTTTCCCTTAGTGTCCCGGTTTTAGCGAGGGGCAGTCGATATTAGAAACATTTGTATACCAAACAATGGGCACTAGGTGCCCAAGGACACTACCTGGAGTGGTGCTCTCATCTGGATTCAAACCTGTCTCTCCATGGCTGTCGAGCAGTGATGTTACCTCTACTCTATCCAGCCATCATGGCATGTCAATTTAGTACGACCACATCAAGGTAGCACAACTCCTTGCAGAAAGTTTCTCCTTCCTGTCAATGGTATATTGCTTTTTGTCTAATGCAAGACATAATGTATCTTACAACTCAGAAGGCCATGGATTTGCATTCAGCTGGATCATATGTTACGGGTTGGCTAAGAAGGCTATGAAGCCATAGGGTAGGGCCCTTCAAACCGTATAACAGAGACCTAACAGCATGAATACTGGTCACCGGTGATAGTGTCTCCTGGTCGCCAGGTTGTAAATTTATGATTGGGTTTCTTCTACTATTTTGGAAGCCCCCACCCCAGACGCTCTTTTCTGTGTCTCTTTGCCAATAGTTAAGCTCCTGTGCCCTACTTGGTCCCAGCCATATTTCTGTTCTTGAAATCAGTTAATCTGGGTCTGCGGTGCAGTTTTTCGAATGTTGAGGCTTATAAAGAACTTGGAATATTTTTTTTTCAATATTTGTTCTGCTGTTTCCACAACAAATATCAAAACCAAGCCTTTTGCCAAACGTCCATAATCTTTATTAGAGGGTCACTCAGACCATTCCCCTCTCCACGACATTTTCCTCTCTGTACAGTCTACTGTATGGGTTTTGAAAAGGCTGTCATACCCCAAAGGATTCGGAGTCAAGGCATATTTTATTCTGCTGTGTGGGTCTTCTTATGTTTCATGAGATTTGAGCCCTGAGAGAAGGACTTCCCACACACCGAACATGTGAAAGGCTTCTCGCCAGTGTGAATCCTTTGGTGGGTAATAAGAGCTGGCTTCTGAGTAAAATATCTCCCACAGAAGGAGCATGAAAATGGTTTCTCTCCTGTGTGAATTTTTAGGTGTTTCAAGAGGTTTCCTTTCTGACTGAAAGATTTTTCGCAATATGAGCAGGAAAATGGCTTTTCGCCCGTGTGAGTTCTTATGTGTCTAGTGAGGTCTGATTTAAACACAAAACATCGCCCGCACTCAGAGCAGGCATAGGGTTTCTCTCCTGTGTGAATCCGCTGATGACCAAGGAAGTTTACTTTCTGGGAAAAACCCTTACCACACTCTGTGCAGGAGAACGGCTTCTCACCAATGTGAGTTCTCTGGTGTGTAATCAGGTCAACTTTACAATCGTAGCTTCTATTGCATGATGCACATGAGAGCTGTCCTTCTCTGGTGAGACAGGTATCCATAGCGTGTGTTCCCATGTGAGCAGTATAATCGGATTTATTGTGAAAGGTTAGGCCACATTCAGTGCATTGCATCGCAGACAGCTCTTGATTTCCTTCCCAGATAGTAACCTCCTCAGTAGGTAACCGACCTACTGCCTGTGCGTGATCAATGGTGGTATAACCATCACTATCTGCAATGTAACCTTCCTCCTCCCCAAAGTAATTAGAGCTATTTTCAGTCTGTAGATACAAGTCCACGTTTGTCAAATTTCCTTCTTCAAATGAGGGCGATTCCTCCTTCGTAGATGGATATTTCAGTGGTGTCTGATCAATGGGTGGATACCCAATGGTTTCTACAAGATGTTCTTCACAGGAGGCCGATTCCTCCTTAATTTCAGTATCTTCTACCTGTGCATGTTCGGCTAGTAGATAAATTTCGGCGTCCGTGTGGTCTTCTCCATCACACGTGGTAAATTCGTCCTTAATAGGAGTTGATGGATAGACTGCCTGCACATGTTTCTTGGGTGGCAAAGTGTTGGTGCCCATGAGGTCCCCTTGAAAGGATGTGGATTTCTGAATAACCTTGACATCAGATGTGGTCTTTCCTGCCACCTTGTTACGTGCATTTGAGCAATCCATACCCATATTATTTAAAGAGCAACTGTCCTTTTCAGGCACACAGTCCACTGAAGAACTGGTGGTGGTCAGGAAGCTTTTCGAGATATACTTTCCCTCAGGTTGATCTGCCGATAGAAACACACATCGATTCGGATTAGTTTTAAGATATTGCTTCAAATACATTACATAGTCATAAATAAGCTGATAAAGGGACCCCTGCACTGGTTTACATCTGTCCTACATACCACTGAGAAAAGACCCCTTGTAGTAGAACACATTAGAGGTGGTAACCATGAGGTTTAATCCTCCTGCTGCTCAAAACCAGAAAGGGTGACCATTGTTTGCGTTTATCACAACCTGCTAGTATCTCCTGACACACTTCCCGAGCTGGCATCTGTATCGGACTTACCACCAGCTCGTGAGAAGCAGACAAAAGCTCCTTCCACTGGCCATCCATGTGCCAGAATGAGTGCAAAAAGAAATTGAACGGGAAAGGTAGTCAGCCCAAGAAGCGCTTGAGCGGTTTAGTCAGGTAGAGGGTCTTTTTTTTTTTTTTAGTTCCATTTCATGGTTATGGTTGGTTTTCTAGAATTACGGACATTTATCCCATTTTATGTACATAACCCTTTTTGTTTGGGTTTTTAACTATTGGGATGTTGGGAGTGATGGGACTTCTAGCTTACCTTGTGTTACCCCTCACTTCTGGTCTCCAATGATTGATGCTTTTATTTCTTTTCTATATATTACACACTGTTGATGGTGTATGCTATGCTTTGGTGCGATTAAGGTAATTTAGAATGAAACATCTCCTTTTATTCGCCGCGTGAATAAAGTTTTCCTGTGTACACTCCTTGTGTGTGCGCCTCTCCTTCTCTATGGTTATTGACAGCACGACCAACATTCACGACATGGACCAGTCATCATGGCGGCATCCCTATTTAAAGCTCTGAAGCTGGCAAGTCCTACGTTGACTGCCACCTGGCTTCTGTTCAAATTACCTGCTGCTTGCCCTTTGACCTATTGCCAGTTTACCAACAATCTTATAGTCTGATGTCTGTCTCAACCCAGTGATTGACCATTGTTTACAGTCTTGCCCTGTGTACCCCGATGGAGTGGGCTCTTATCAAACCAGGAAACATAGGTGGGACATGGCAAAGACCGAAGCCTCGGAGAATTGGCCAGTCCCTCCTCACAAAAAAGGAGTACACCGATTCCTGGGATTCTCAAACGTCTACTGGAGGTTCATCAAGGACTTCAACGTTGTACACCCCTTGACTGAATTAATAAAGTATGCTTCATATTGTTAGAAAAGGCAGACAACACTGTTGAGTGTATGAAACACTTCTTTCCCATGGCTCCGATCCTGTTTTTATACAATCCATATACTCTATACATACTTTAAGAGGATCCTTCTGAACTTGCTGTTGGCCCAGTGCTCTTTCAGAGACACTAGTTGGTCATGGTGGCCTAACCAAAGACCAAAAAAATTGGTAAGTCATGTCTTGTGACCCAACATGTATAAAGAAATCACAGTGCAGGTCAAACATAGTCCAGTGTAAATACGAGCCAAGAACACATGGCATAGACCACAGGAACTGCTCCAACACCTTCTTCTTGTTGGGTCTTCACCTTGGACGAATTTGGCTGTTGAGTTCATAGTAGACCTATGGCCATATTTTGTCTGTACCAATATTATGGTTGTCTTTCTCGAGAAGGGCATGTTTCACACCTACCTAAAAGATATTTCAATTACATGGTCTATAACATCATAAAGAGGGTCTCTATTTACTTCTGAAGTCTGGGCAGCCTTCTGTCAGGATCTCCACATACAATGCGTGATGGTGGTGGCTTTCCATCCATACACAAATGGCTATAGTGAACATAGCATCCTTCAACAGTGTCTGAGGTGTTTAATTGTCAGAAGATTGGCTGGAATATTTCCACTTTGCATATAAACCCAAGTACAACAACCTACACCAATGTCACCATTCTACATAAATAATGCTAAAGATCCCATAATGCCCTCTGGTTCTATGTCATCTGGTGATGTTCCCACTACTAAACAATGCCTCATGAAGATAACACAGACCTTTAAACTCATGAAAACCATGCTCAGCAGGACCCAAGATCATTATGAAGCATTTGCCGATAGTCATCACAACTCAGCACCACTGCAAGACTTGGGGATCGGCATGGCTGTCAATGAGATGTTTATATCTAAGATGCCCATCAAAGAATTGCGCCTTAGTTCTTGAGCACAATCCCCCAAACTTTAAACAAAGGCCCCATCAACGATTCATCTAACTTCTGGTAAGCCACTCTCTGAATAAAAGTCATGACTTCCATCTCATCACCGATGATAGTGGCAAACACATTGATGAAGGTCAGAAAAGGACAGAGGGCCTTTCACATATACGTTTATGGAAGTGATCCCAAAAGAAGACAAAATATGTCCAGAATTTTATGGAGAGCCCAAATAGGGGGGGAAAAAAGGCAAACTCCAAAATACTACTGCTCCAAATCAAGATGCCATCTTTAACAGCGATGAACATCAGCTGTCCAAACCCAGTGTCTGTAGACATAAACAAGAATAGGATTCCTGTCAAACAAAACATAGCTCCCACTGGTCTTCAATGGGTTCCTTTGAGTAGAAAGGCTGTGCCAGTGGCAGCTGCTGGATGTAAAGGGAAGGTCCTTGACCCAACCGTTGAGTTTGACCTCCTTGATGTTCACTCGCCACAACAGCAAGGTCAAACCTGGACTAGGGATTCCAAAAGTAGACACAGGAAGGGAAAAACAAATCTGTTTAGTCGGACCGGATTTCCCACGAGTAAAAGGCTCTTCATTGAGCTTTACCACATCAAGAAGAGAAGGCCCATGCCCCACTTATTTCCACCAATGTAACAATCAAACCCGGACGTTTTTATTGGTTTGGTCCAGATACATGTCCATACGATTTGCGTTCTTGAAATTTAAATGCGGCTTCACGAGTGACATTGGGAAGTTGTGTTATTGCAAAGACTAGCGAGATCAGCGAATGAGACTTTAAAAGGAGGCAGATGTCCAGGGTGGCTCCAGCACTGGTGTCTGTGACGAAGTGGCTCGGGTAGGGACAAAGAAGTAAGAATTCTTCAAAACAGGAGTAATGTCTCCTCCCAGATCTTAGGAAGAATTCGTACACACAGGACTCGCACCTCTTTTTGATAGTTGTAGATTCATTATTGCACCAGACACACTGCGCGTCACAATTTCAAAGTCAGAGCTTATAAAACCACCACAAAAAAAAAAAAAGATAAAAAAGGCACACAATATTCATTCTTGCTGTGATTATTTCAAAACAAACTCGCTCTCACAGCACCGGCTATACCCCTCGATCCCCTGGCTCACATACCCTTCGTTCATGTTACAGGAACCTGCAGGTCCTTATAGAAGAGCGATCCATCTCATATGTTAAATTTATATGGGAGTCTACACCCTAAATGACAAATTTCTGCCAACTTGCGCAACTCTACTGTTACAGCTGAGTGGTACTAATCAGCATCGGCACAAGTAATCACTGCTGTCAAAATCCCCCCCCACCTCCCCCGATGTTTATGGGTAGATTTTATAAATGCAAAAATCGATGGCCAGAGAATCATGGGAGTTGTTGTCCCTGAAGTGCAGGGAATCGGCCGCCGTAAACCCGTCACCTGCCGCAAACCCACCGGAGGACTGGCAAATGCAGCCGACAAGCCGCCGGACGGGTATAAAAATAATAATAAAAAAAAATGTGTGTGTATATATATATATATATTTATATTACACACACACACACACGATTGAAACAAATCAAAAACTACTGAATGGAAAGGTCTGGAATTTACCTATAAAAAGGTCCTATGAATGATAATAAAAAGGTCTGTTACAGAAAAAAACTCAGACTTTTTGCTGCAGATTAACTGAGCCGTTTCACACCTCTGTGCTGAGCTAATTTTTACCTGTTTTGCTCATCTTGTTTAACCCCTTAGTGACCGGGCGGTTTTACACAAATCCGTCCTTTAGTGACCGCTGCTGTTTTTACGTTTCTGCGCTGTTAGTGTTTAGGTCAAATTTTCCTCTTACTCGTTTATTCAACCCACACATATTATACACCCTTTTTCCCGCCATTAAATGGACTTTCTAGAAATACCATTATTTCCATCATATCGAATAATTTACTATAAAATAAAATATGAAATATGAGGGGAAAAAAAAATGGTAAAAACACACTGTTTGTAATTGAGGCTAGGGTCAGACGAGCGTGATTTCTACGGACTGTACGTCCGTGCAGTACGGACATCGTCAGTACGGATGACGCAGTAGTGGTCACACAGTCCGTTTTTTCACTGAAGTTATTTTTGACGGATGTAGGAGGGAAAAATAAATTACAATGAAAAAACATTCTGTCCGTCAAAAATGCTGGAAGTATAAATGCAGTCAGTCTGACCTCGCTCCATCACTCACACACAAAGCTATGCAGACGTTGTGCACTCCGCACGTCCGTTCTAGCAGTATTACGTTCTTGCCTAACCTGCGTCCGTTTGCAGCGTCCGTCATGCGTCCGCAGTTCAGTGCGGACGTACTTCGTGTGTCGGGCTCCAATGGACTTTCTTTCATGCTATCACGGACGTACTTTTAGGCGCAATCACGGACGTGAACACTACGCTCGTCTGACAGCAGCCTGAATCCTCAAAATCTACAACCACCCAAAAAGACCCCGGCTCAATAGGTTCAAAATTTTGTCCCGAGACTAGAAATACCCAATTTTTACATGCGTTTGCTTTTTAACCCCTTCACTGCTGAGACAGTTCACCTATGTCCATTCTGACCATTTTGTGCTAATTATTTTTAGATGACAGCCTAGGTCCTATTTAATTAAACCCCCCCCCCAGACAAAAAAAAACTTAAAAAAAAAAAACATTTTTTTTTTTATTTAATTTTTTTTTTAAAACCAAACCTGGTCATGTTTGGTATCATTTGAAAGGCCATAATCAGGCCACCATCTAGCTGCCATGGATCGGGAGATAAAGGGATCCTTAGGATCCCCTTATCTCTACATGGCAGCTAGAGGGTTAACTGGCCCACTGACATCCTCACACATATGGTGAGGTTGTCAGTGGGTGGGGGGGACCTGGAGGCTTGGCTGACATCCAAGATGTCAGCCCCCCTCCAGGTTTGAATCGCGTTTTGGTGCCAATTGGCGCTGCAACGTGATCCGGCGGCGAAACGGTTAATGCCATACACCGCTGGAAAGGGGAGGCTCTCCCCTCTCCAGCGGTGCAAACGGCATCTCCCTACCTCCGAAGGAGCCCCCCCTCCCCTCCATTAAAATCCATGGGGACGCCTGCTGATGACGTCACCACGAAGCGTGGCGACGTCATCAGCCTCGCCTGCCCATGTAAATCACATGGGCAGGCTTCCTCCCTGCCAGATCGCCGTGGGATCCGGCGAGGGAGGGGAGTATCGAGCGGGAGGGGGATTAGGCGCCGCTGACGTACCCTGTACGTCCGCGGGTCTAAGGGAGACCCGAGGACAAGACGTACAGGGTACGTCAGCGGCCCTTAAGGGGTTAAACGCGTTTTGAAGGCTTATTTTATTATATGACCTAGACATATTATATATCGTTCTTTCCGTCAGACTCGGCAGATTCATAATATGTCATTATTATAAGTATACGTCATGACCTGTCTGTATATTATAACAAAAAATGCAATAAATTATGAATTTTCAATAATTTACAACGTGTAAAGTGTTTTTTTTTTTAAATTTTAACATGCGAGCAATTGCGGTTATATTTTCTAGGCCAGCTCTGGGAGAGGATCACGATTCGGTGCCGAATCGTGATCCGGCACCCAAGGGGTTAAAGGCAGGCACGGTTTGGAAGGGCAGGCTGTGCCCTTCCAAACCGTGCCTGCCTTAACCCTGCGACACCCGGCGATCAGAAGGAGACTGGTCCGAAGGACCTCCCCCCCTCCCTTTCAGGCACCTCCTCCACACACGTGGGGAGGGGGCGCCTGAATTAGATGTCATCACACCGCCGTGATGACATCTAAATGGTGCCGGTCCCGGGTGCTGGACTGACATCGAGGATGTCAGCCTGCACCGGGGGGCAACAGCGATCGGCCGGAATCCGGCCGATCGCTGGCCGCAAAGGGAGGACGCGCTCAGCGCGTCCTCCGCACCCAACAGTACCTGTGGGTGGACGCGCTGAGCACATCCTCTGCAGCGAAAGGGTTAAAATAATAAACGGTTTATTAGATATTGGATTAAAACGGGAATATTGTTAACATTGAAGCCTATGGGATTCTGCTGATTAAACCTGCCGAATGAAACCACTGAACATCAGGGCATTTCACTGACATTTCTCTGCTGTTCAATGTGAATAGATTAACCATTGCTTCTCTATGGGGGATTTCACTGCCGTCGCACAGGCACCGTATTTCACTGTCGCTGAACAGACACTGTACTTGCTGGCAATTCACCAAAATTTGGTGAACTGTCTACTCTCTGAATAGCCGAATGGCCCCGAAATATCACTGTACGTGGAAATTCCCTGTTCTGTGACATTTCGGGGTCAAAGTGGCTCTCTCTGAATAACCCCTCAAGTCATCCATTAAAATCTGACGAAAGGAGATTTCACCTACAGCAGAGGTAAGCGATATCTTCATTTAAGTGTTTCAGTAGAATGCTTTAACAATTAACCCACCCCAGAATAGTCTGGATATAATACATAATATGTGATAACAGTACAGAAATATGATTATGGGGTCATGAAGGACTTCTCCCCAAAGTTGTTTTTTCCCACCCTATTTTGAATAGCAGCACTAGAAGAGATAGGAGAGCTTGGTCCTCATGGATCAGAGACTTTTTATGAAGCATTATACTTACGTACCTATGTAAAAGTGAAGACAAGCCATGTAGAAGGTGATCCGCACCATTCCCACAGCAGTTACTAGAACCATTTATTTGGCAATTACTGAAATTCGAGCAGGAGAACATACCAGACACAGAGATCTGTGGTCTTCACCAGAAGATATTTTGCATACCCTGTCAGGGGATGCTTCTGGCTCTGAGTAAGTACAGTGGCAAGAAAAAGTATGTGAACCCTTTGGGATTACGTGGAGTTTTGCATGAATTGGTCATAAAATGTGCTCTGATCTTCATCTAAGTCACAACAATTTGAAAAACACAGTCTGCTTAAAATAATACAACACAAACATAACATGTAAACATTCACAGTGCAGGGTGGAAAAAGTATGTGAACCTTTGGACTTAATAACTGGTTGACCCTCCTTTGGCAGCAATAACCTCAACCAAACATTTCCTGTAGTTGCAGATCAGACCTGCACAACGATCTGGAGTAATTTTGGACCACTCCTCTTCACAAAACTGTTTCAGTGTAGCAATATTCTTGGGATGTCTGGTGTGAATCGCTCTCTTAAGGTCATGCCACAGCATTTCAATTGGGTTGAGGTCAGGACTCTGACTGGGCCACTCCAGAAGGCGTATTTTGTTTTGTTGAAGCCATTCTTTTGTTGAATTACTTGTATGCTTTGGGTCATTGTCCTGTTGCATCACCCATCCTCTGCGGAGCTTCAGTTGGTGGACAGATGGTCTTATGTTTTCCTGCAAAATGTCTTGATAAACTCTGGAATTCATTTTTCCATCAATGACAACAATCCGTCCAGGCCCTGAGGCAGCAAAGCAGCCCCAAACCATGATGCTCCCTCCGCCATGTTTTACAGTGGGGATGAGGAATTGATGTTGGTGTGCTGTGCCTTTTTTTCTCCACACAGTGTTGTGTGTTTTTTTCCAAACAACTCAATTTTGGTTTCATCTGTCCACAGAATATTTTTCCAGTAGTGCTGTGGAACATCCAGGTGCTCTTTTGCAAACTTCAAACGTGCTGCAATATTCTTTTTGGACAGCAATGGCTTCCTCCGTGGTGTCCTCCCATGTACTCCATTCTTGTTTAATGTTTTCCTTATTGTAGATGTGTCAAAAAAATGTTAGCATGTGCCAGAGATTTCTGTAAATCTTTAGCTGACACTCTAGGATTCTTCTTTACCTCATTAAGCATTCTGCGCTGTGCTCTTGCAGTCATCTTTACAGGACGACCACGCCTAGGGAGAGTAGCAACAGTGCTGAACTTTCTCCATTTGTAGACAGTCTGTCTTACCGTGGACACATGAACATCAAAGCTTTTGGAGATACTTTTGTAACCCTTTCCAGCTTCATGCAAGTCAACAATTCTTGATCGTAGGTCTTCTGAGAGCTCTTTTCTGCGAGGCATGGTTCACATCAGGCAGTGCTTCTTGAAACCAGTAAACCCAAAACTGGTGTGTGTTTTTAAAGGGCAGGACAGCTTTCAGCAACACATCCAATAATATCACACTGATTGGACTCAAGGTTGGCTTACTCCTGGCTCCAATTAGCTCTTGGAGAAGTCATTAGGCTAGGGGTTCACATACTTTTTCCACCCTGCACTGTGAATGTTTACATGTTCTGTTCAATAAAAACATAAATGTTTGTGTTGTATTATTTTAAGCAGACTGTGTTTTTCAAATTGTTGTGACTTAGATGAAGATCAGAGCACATTTTATGACCAAATCATGCAAAACTCCACGTAATCCCAAAGGGTTCACATACTTTTTCTTGCCACTGTATCTTCAAGAAGACCAAGGACACAAACATGCCTAAGACAGATAAGAAGTCGCTTACCTGGAGAACTCGGAGGCTGGCAAGTTTCCACTATGGAAATCTCAGGAAGATCCTTCTGTCCTTCAATATATTGCCAGACCTAGGAGGAAACACACACACAGTGACTACCTCACTCACTACAAGACACCAGTCGGAAACATCTTTTGGTGTTGGCGTATAATGTCCCATTCCGAGCAGCCTCACCTCTCCAGTCAGCAGGTGGGTAACCTTGTTGGTCAGTTCCAGGATCTTCTGCTCATTCTGTCCTTCATGGATAGATGAAGAAGGTGGTAGCTCCGTGCTGGGGCTCTGGGTCCTACAGGTTCCCTTTGGCACATCGTCTGAGTGTTTGTCATGTTCACCACGCTTCTTTTCAATAAAATAGTCCTGTTCAGTTAAAGAAATTATGGTAAAACCAAAGACCTGAAAACATACAACCAACGTTCTGCGCAGCATCAGATATGGTGGGGACATCCCATGTCTCCAGCCAATCCTGCGAAACTAGAGGAGGACCACGAACCCTCTTCAAAGCTGACGGATGCCAGATAAAGGCAGGTGGAATAAGGGTTGAGATTTGATCTATTCTGATCGGTTACTCAGCAAAGGTCAATTAGGAGGCAGCGAGACATCCAGCATTCATCGCGGGGGTTACGAATGTACTTGGAAAACCCAGCTGAGAGAAACTAGCAAAATGCGTTCAGTGAGTATCAAAACAGGAGGTCTTCAAAACGAGAGGAAAGCACCTCCAGACAAGACCGTCCACAGGTTTTATGGCTATAGGACAGTGGTTCCCAACTGCGGTCCTCAAGTACCCCCCCAACAGGCCAGGTTATGAAGATCACTTCGAAGAAATGCAGGCTGAATCCTGCAATCACTGACCAGCAAATCAGATCACCTGTGCTTCAGATGCCTGCAATCCTGACCTGTTGGGGGTACTTGAGGACCGTGGTTGGGAACCACTGATATAGGAGACTAAAGATAGTCATAGGCGGTCATTCACCAACCACCGTGGCATTCTATTTCTGCAACGATGACAAACTTCAAGAGACTCTGCTCATCTTGTCCACTTTATTGCTTTAAAAGTGGTCAGGATGCGAGGAGTGCCTCCCCTCCCCCCCGTTCTGCAGAAATCGCTGAGAGAAGCAGAATTTCCTCCAGCTCGCCAGGATTTTGAATTTCCCGGGTGCCGGTCACCAGTGATGTCACACAGAAACAGCAGCCGCGTCACCCTCTGAGACCCATCACTACTAGCGAGCGTTGTCAGAGAGGAAGCGATGGATCAGATCCGCGCATGCGCGTAATTTGCAACTCCTACGCTACGCAAGTTGTACAGGAGCGCAAATTGCACAAAAAGGCTTCATGGACTTCTGGGTTTGGGTGTCCGTGACCAGAACAGGAGGAGCAGCGCGCAGAGAGGGGAAACGGTGAGTAAACTCCCCCGAAATGAAGAGAAAAATAATAATTGGGCAAAGGTCACCATCATGATCTGCCCAATTATTTAAGGTCAAAAATGGGGGCTCTATTTTTAATAGAATATCCCTTTCAATGAGCAAGAAAAGTGACAGTGATCTCCTGGGGCTGACATTGTTCTCCAAAGTGCTCACCTCCCCTGTCAGCAGGTGGACGATCTTGAGGGTGAGATCCAAGATCTCTGCCACCTGCCTCTTGTCCTTATTCATCATCAGGCGGTGGGGGGCTCACTCACTCAAAACCGTTCAGGAAAGACGCAAGTAAAACCTGCCCAGCGACGGCCTCTGAAACACAACAACTCAGCCTACAAAACAGAGAGAGAGGATCAGTGTTAAACCCTGTGACAGATGACCAGTCAGTGTTAGGGGGGGGTCAGGGTTAAACCATGTGACAGATGACCAGTCAGTGTTAGGGGGTCAGGGTTAAGTCATGTGACAGGTGATCAGTCAGTGTTAGGGGGTCAGGGTTAACTCATGTGACAGGTGATCAGTCAGTGTTAGGGGGGGTCAGGGTTAAGTCATGTGACAGGTGATCAGTCAGTGTTGGGGGGGTCAGGGTTAACTCATGTGACAGGTGGTCAGTGTTAGGGGGGGGTCAGGGTTAACTCATGTGACAGGTGGTCAGTGTTAGGGGGGGTCAGGGTTAACTCATGTGACAGGTGATCAGTCAGTGTTGGGGGGGGTCAGGGTTAAGTCATGTGACAGGTGATCAGTCAGTGTTGGGGGGGTCAGGGTTAAGTCATGTGACAGGTGATCAGTCAGTGTGGGGGGGTCAGGGTTAACTCATGTGACAGTGGTCAGTGTTAGGGGGGGGGGTCAGGGTTAACTCACGTGACAGGTGGTCAGTGTTAGGGGGGGGGGTCAGGGTTAACTCATGTGACAGGTGATCAGTCAGTGTTAGGGGGTCAGGGTTAAGTCATGTGACAGGTGATCAGTCAGTGTTGGGGGGGGTCAGGGTTAAGTCATGTGACAGGTGATCAGTCAGTGTTGGGGGGTCAGGGTTAACTCATGTGACAGGTGATCAGTCAGTGTTGGGGGGGGTCAGGGTTAACTCATGTGACAGGTGGTCAGTGTTGGGGGGGGGTCAGGGTAACTCATGTGACAGGTGGTCAGTGTTAGGGGGGGTCAGGGTTAACTCATGTGACAGGTGATCAGTCAGTGTGGGGGTCAGGGTTAACTCATGTGACAGGTGATCAGTCAGTGTTGGGGGGGTCAGGGTTAAGTCATGTGACAGGTGATCAGTCAGTGTTGGGGGGGTCAGGGTTAACTCATGTGACAGGTGATCAGTCAGTGTTGGGGGGGTCAGGGTTAACTCATGTGACAGGTGGTCAGTGTTAGGGGGGGTCAGGGTTAACTCATGTGACAGATGATCAGTCAGTGTTAGGGGGTCAGGGTTAAACCATGTGACAGATGATCAGTCAGTGTTAGGGGGGGTCAGGGTTAAGTCATGTGACAGGTGATCAGTCAGTGTTAGGGGGTCAGGGTTAAGTCATGTGACAGGTGATCAGTCAGTGTTAGGGGGTCAGGGTTAAGTCATGTGACAGGTGATCAATCAGTGTTAGGGGGGGTCAGGGTTAAACCATGTGACAGGTGATCAGTCAGTGTTAGGGGGGGGTCAGGGTTAAACCATGTGACAGGTGATCAGTCAGTGTTAGGGGGGGTCAGGGTTAAACCATGTGACAGATGATCAGGCTCCTCCCCCTGCAGATAATGTAACGTTATTATAAAACCTGATATAAACTCACTCACTAATCTGGATTCTTGCAGGCGATAAATCACATGACCGGAAGCTATACACAGGAAACGGATGCTTCTTCTTTCGTGCTTCCGGCGTGCACGTTTATCGTTTGTAAAACAGTCAGTGATTGGCTAGCCGTTGTGAGGTGATGCGCACAGGCTGCCGGGAGCTGTAGTGTCGGAGTGATTTCGCCCCTGTTAAGGCTTACGGCACGAGCCGGTATTCCTCACTGCACAGTCAGCCTGCTGGCTTTCCCAGGGTGTGCAGCCTGTATCCTAATGTGTGTGTGTGCAGCCTGTATCCTAATGTGTGTGTGTGCGCAGCCTGTATCCTAATGTGTGTGTGTGCAGCCTGTATCCTAATGTGTGTGTGTGCAGCCTGTATCCTAATGTGTGTGTGTGCAGCCTGTATCCTAATGTGTGTGTGTGCGCAGCCTGTATCCTAATGTGTGTGTGTGCAGCCTGTATCATAATGTGTGTGTGTGCAGCCTGTATCCTAATGTGTGTGTGTGCAGCCTGTATCCTAATGTGTGTGTGTTGCAGCCTGTATCCTAATGTGTTGTGTGCAGCCTGTATCCTAATGTGTGTGCAGGTGTGCAGCCTGTATCATAATGTGTGTGTGTGCAGCCTGTATCCTAATGTGTGTGTGTGCAGCCTGTATCCTAATGTGTGTGTGTGCAGCCTGTATCCTAATTGTGTGTGTGCAGCCTGTATCCTAATGTGTGTGTGTGCAGCCTGTATCCTAATGTGTGTGTGTGCAGCCTGTATCCTAATGTGTGTGTGTGTGCAGCCTGTATCCTAATGTGTGTGTGGTGCAGCCTGTATCCTAATGTGTGTGTGTGCAGCCTGTATCATAATGTGTGTGTGTGTGCAGCCTGTATCCTAATGTGTGGTGAGTGGTGTGCAGCCTGTATCCTAATGTGTGTGTGTGCGCAGCCTGTATCCTAATGTGTGTGTGTGCAGCCTGTATCATAATGTGTGTGTGTGCAGCCTGTATCCTAATGTGTGTGTGTGCAGCCTGTATCCTAATGTGTGTGTGCAGCCTGTATCTAATGTGTGTGTGCGCAGCCTGTATCCTAATGTGTGTGTGTGCAGCCTGTATCATAATGTGTGTGTGTGCAGCCTGTATCCTAATGTGTGTGTGTGCAGCCTGTATCCTAATGTGTGTGTGTGCAGCCTGTATCCTAATGTGTGTGTGTAGCCTGTATCCTAATGTGTGTGTGTGCAGCCTGTATCCTAATGTGTGTGTGTGCAGCCTGTATCCTAATGTTGTGTGTGTGCAGCCTGTATCCTAATGTGTGTGTGTGTTGCAGCCTGTATCCTAATGTGTGTGTGTGCAGCCTGTATCCTAATGTGTGTGTGTGCAGCCTGTATCCTAATGTGTGTGTGTGGTGCAGCCTGTATCCTAATGTGTGTGTGTGCTGCAGCCTGTATCCTAATGTGTGTGTGTTGCAGCCTGTATCCTAATGGTGTGTGTGTGCAGCCTGTATCCTAATGTGTGTTGTGCAGCCTGTATCCTAATGTGTGTGTGTGCAGCCTGTATCCTAATGTGTGTGTGTTGCAGCCTGTATCCTAATGTGTGTGTGTGCAGCCTGTATCCTAATGTGTGTGTGTGCAGCCTGTATCCTAATGTGTGTGTGTGTGCAGCCTGTATCCTAATGTGTGTGTGTGTGCAGCCTGTATCCTAATGTGTGTGTGTGCAGCCTGTATCCTAATGTGTGTGTGTGCAGCCTGTATCCTAATGTGTGTGTGTGCAGCCTGTATCCTAATGTGTGTGTGTGCAGCCTGTATCCTAATGTGTGTGTGTGCAGCCTGTATCCTAATGTGTGTGTGTGCAGCCTGTATCCTAATGTGTGTGTGTGCGCAGCCTGTATCCTAATGTGTGTGTGTGTGCAGCCTGTATCCTAATGTGTGTGTGTGTGCAGCCTGTATCCTAATGTGTGTGTGTGCAGCCTGTATCCTAATGTGTGTGTGTGTGCAGCCTGTATCCTAATGTGTGTGTGTGCAGCCTGTATCCTAATGTGTGTGTGTGCAGCCTGTATCCTAATGTGTGTGTGTGCAGCCTGTATCCTAATGTGGTGTGTGTGCAGCCTGTATCCTAATGGTGTGTGTGTGCAGCCTGTATCCTAATGTGTGTGTGTGCAGCCTGTATCCTAATGTGTGTGTGTGCAGCCTGTATCCTAATGTGTGTGTGTGCGCAGCCTGTATCCTAATGTGTGTGTGTGTGCAGCCTGTATCCTAATGTGTGTGTGTGTGCAGCCTGTATCCTAATGTGTGTGTGTGCAGCCTGTATCCTAATGTGTGTGTGCAGCCTGTATCCTAATGTGTGTGTGTGCAGCCTGTATCCTAATGTGTGTGGTGTGTGCAGCCTGTATCCTAATTGTGTGTGTGTGCAGCCTGTATCCTAATGTGTGTGTGTTGCAGCCTGTATCCTAATGTGTGTGTGTGCAGCCTGTATCCTAATGTGTGTGTGTGCAGCCTGTATTCCTAATGTGTGTGTGTGTGTGTGCAGCCTGTATCCTAATGTGTGTGTGCAGCCTGTATCCTAATGTGTGTGTGTGCAGCCTGTATCCTAATGTGTGTGTGTGCAGCCTGTATCTAATGTGTGTGTGTGCAGCCTGTATCCTAATGTGTGTGTGTGCAGCCTGTATCCTAATGTGTGTGTGTGCAGCCTGTATCCTAATGTGTGTGTGCAGCCTGTATCCAATGTGTGTGTGTGGCAGCCTGTATCCTAATGTGTGTGTGTGCAGCCTGTATCCTAATGTGTGTGTGTGTTGCAGCCTGTATCCTAATGTGTGTGTGTGCAGCCTGTATCCTAATGTGTGTGTGTGTGCAGCCTGTATCCTAATGTGTGTGTGCAGCCTGTATCCTAATGTGTGTGTGTGCAGCCTGTATCCTAATGTGTGTGTGTGTGCAGCCTGTATCCTAATGTGTGTGTGTGCAGCCTGTATCCTAATGTGTGTGTGTGCAGCCTGTATCCTAATGTGTGTGTGTGCAGCCTGTATCCTAATGTGTGTGTGTGTGCAGCCTGTATCCTAATGTGTGTGTGTGCAGCCTGTATCCTAATGTTGTGTGTGTGTGTGTTGCAGCCTGTATCCTAATGTGTTGTGTGTGCAGCCTGTATCCTAATGTGTGTGTGTGCAGCCTGTATCCTAATGTGTGTGTGTGCAGCCTGTATCCTAATGTGTGTGGTGTGCAGCCTGTATCCTAATGTGTGTGTGTGCAGCCTGTATCCTAATGTGTGTGTGTGCAGCCTGTATCCTAATGTGTGTGTGTGCAGCCTGTATCATAATGTGTGTGTGTGCAGCCTGTATCATAATGTGTGTGTGCAGCCTGTATCCTAATGTGTGTGTGTGCAGCCTGTATCCTAATGTGTGTGTGTGCAGCCTGTATCCTAATGTGTGTGTGTGCAGCCTGTATCCTAATGTGTGTGTGTGCAGCCTGTATCCTAATGTGGTGTGTGCAGCCTGTATCATAATGTGTGTGTGCAGCCTGTATCCTAATGTGTGTGTGTGCAGCCTGTATCCTAATGTGTGTGTGTGCAGCCTGTATCATAATGTGTGTGTGTGTGCAGCCTGTATCATAATGTGTGTGTGCAGCCTGTATCCTAATGTGTGTGCAGCCTGTATCCTAATGTGTGTGTGCAGCCTGTATCCTAATGTGTGTGCAGCCTGTATCATAATGTGTGTGCAGCCTGTATCATAATGTGTGTGCAGCCTGTATCATAATGTGTGTGTGTGCAGCCTGTATCCTAATGTGTGCAGCCTGTATCCTAATGTGTGTGTGTGCAGCCTGTATCCTAATGTGTGTGTGTGCAGCCTGTATCCTAATGTGTGTGTGTGCAGCCTGTATCCTAATGTGTGTGTGTGCAGCCTGTATCCTAATGTGTGTGTGTGCAGCCTGTATCCTAATGTGTGTGTGTGCAGCCTGTATCATAATGTGTGTGCAGCCTGTATCATAATGTGTGTGTGTGCAGCCTGTATCCTAATGTGTGTGTGTGCAGCCTGTATCCTAATGTGTGTGTGTGTGCAGCCTGTATCCTAATGTGTGTGTGCAGCCTGTATCCTAATGTGTGTGTGTGTGCAGCCTGTATCCTAATGTGTGTGTGCAGCCTGTATCCTAATGTGTGTGTGTGTGTGCAGCCTGTATCCTAATGTGTGTGTGTGCAGCCTGTATCCTAATTGTGTGTGTGCAGCCTGTATCCTAATGTGTGTGTTGTGCCTGTATCCATGTGTGTGTGTGTGTGCGCAGCCTGTATCCTAAAATGTGGTGTGTGTTGTGCAGCCTGTATCCTAATGTGTGTGTGTGTGCAGCCTGTATCATAATGTGTGTGTGCAGCCTGTATCCTAATGTGTGTGTGCAGCCTGTATCATAATGTGTGTGTGTGCAGCCTGTATCCTAATGTGTGTGTGCAGCCTGTATCATAATGTGTGTGTGTGCAGCCTGTATCCTAATGTGTGTGTGTGTGCAGCCTGTATCCTAATGTGTGTGTGTGTGCAGCCTGTATCCTAATGTGTGTGTGTGCAGCCTGTATCCTAATGTGTGTGTGTGCAGCCTGTATCCTAATGTGTGTGTGTGTGTGCAGCCTGTATCCTAATGTGTGTGTGTGTGTGCAGCCTGTATCCTAATGTGTGTGTGTGTGCAGCCTGTATCCTAATGTGTGTGTGTGTGCAGCCTGTATCCTAATGTGTGTGTGTGCAGCCTGTATCATAATGTGTGTGTGTGTGCAGCCTGTATCCTAATGTGTGTGTGTGCAGCCTGTATCCTAATGTGTGTGTGTGTGCAGCCTGTATCCTAATGTGTGTGTGTGCAGCCTGTATCCTAATGTGTGTGTGTGCAGCCTGTATCCTAATGTGTGTGTGTGCAGCCTGTATCCTAATGTGTGTGTGTGCAGCCTGTATCCTAATGTGTGTGTGTGCAGCCTGTATCCTAATGTGTGTGTGTGCAGCCTGTATCCTAATGTGTGTGTGTGTGTGCAGCCTGTATCCTAATGTGTGTGTGTGTGTGTGCAGCCTGTATCCTAATGTGTGTGTGTGCAGCCTGTATCCTAATGTGTGTGTGTGCAGCCTGTATCCTAATGTGTGTGTGTGTGTGCAGCCTGTATCCTAATGTGTGTGTGCAGCCTGTTATCCTAATGTGTGTGTGCAGCCTGTATCCTAATGTGTGTGTGTGTGCAGCCTGTATCCTAATGTGTGTGGTGCAGCCTGTATCCTAATGTGTGTGTGTGTGTGCAGCCTGTATCCTAATGTGTGTGTGTGTGCAGCCTGTATCCTAATGTGTGTGTGTGTGCAGCTGTATCCTAATGTGTGTGTGTGTGTGTGCAGCCTGTATCCTAATGTGTGTGTGTGTGTGCAGCCTGTATCCTAATGTGTGTGTGTGTGTGCAGCCTGTATCCTAATGTGTGTGTGTGTGTGCAGCCTGTATCCTAATGTGTGTGTGTGTGTGTGCAGCCTGTATCCTAATGGTGTGTGTGTGCAGCCTGTATCCTAATGTGTGTGTGTGCAGCCTGTATCCTAATGTGTGTGTGTGCAGCCTGTATCATAATGTGTGTGTGTGCAGCCTGTATCCTAATGTGTGTGTGTGCAGCCTGTATCCTAATGTGTGTGTGCAGCCTGTATCCTAATGTGTGTGTGCAGCCTGTATCCTAATGTGTGTGTGTGCAGCCTGTATCCTAATGTGTGTGTGTGTGCAGCCTGTATCCTAATGTGTGTGTGTGCAGCCTGTATCCTAATGTGTGTGTGTGCAGCCTGTATCCTAATGTGTGTGTGTTGTGTGTGCAGCCTGTATCCTAATGTGTGTGTGTGTGCAGCCTGTATCCTAATGTGTGTGTGTGTGTGTGTGCAGCCTGTATCCTAATGTGTGTGTGTGTGTGTGCAGCCTGTATCCTAATGTGTGTGTGTGTGTGCAGCCTGTATCCTAATGTGTGTGTGTGTGTGCAGCCTGTATCCTAATGTGTGTGTGTGTGCAGCCTGTATCCTAATGTGTGTGTGTGCAGCCTGTATCCTAATGTGTGTGTGTGCAGCCTGTATCCTAATGTGTGTGTGTGCAGCCTGTATCCTAATGTGTGTGTGTGCAGCCTGTATCCTAATGTGTGTGTGTGCAGCCTGTATCCTAATGTGGTGTGTGTGTGCAGCCTGTATCCTAATGTGTGTGTGTGTGTGTGCAGCCTGTATCCTAATGTGTGTGTGTGTGTGTGCAGCCTGTATCCTAATGTGTGTGTGTGTGTGTGCAGCCTGTATCCTAATGTGTTGTGTGTGTGTGCAGCCTGTATCCTAATGTGTGTGTGTGTGCAGCCTGTATCCTAATGTGTGTGTGTGTGCAGCCTGTATCCTAATGTGTGTGTGTGTGTGCAGCCTGTATCCTAATGTGTGTGTGTGTGTGTGCAGCCTGTATCCTAATGTGTTGTGTGTGTGTGTGCAGCCTGTATCCTAATGTGTGGTGTGTGTGCAGCCTGTATCCTAATGTGTGTGTGTGTGTGTGCAGCCTGTATCCTAATGTGTGTGTGTGTGTGTGTGCAGCCTGTATCCTAATGTGTGTGTGTGTGTGTGTGTGCAGCCTGATCCTAATTGTGTGTGTGTGTGTGCAGCCTGTATCCTAATGTGTGTGTGTTGTGTGTGCAGCCTGTATCCTAATGTGTGTGTGCGTGCAGCCTGTATCCTAATGTGGGTAATCTCTTATTTTAGCGTTTTTTTATTCCCTATGGAGGAATCAAGCGTTTTATATTGCAGCCGCTGCTGAACACCTTGTAACAAATGTTTATAAACACAATGTTACAAGTTGAAGTAATTGCAGACAGCTGGAAAAAAAAGCTCCTGTTAGTCTTTCCCTGCACAGCTGAGATTACCATACATTTCTATGAAGTATTTTGGCGTATTTAACCCTTTAGTGACCAGGCAGTGTTACGATTGTCTGTCCGTAAGTGCCCACTGCTGTTTTTACGTTTCTGCACCGCTTGTGCATCATATCGAATAATTTACTTTAAATAAAATTTAAGAAATATGATGAAAAAAATGGATAACCTACACTTTGTCAAAATTAATCCCCAAAATCAAAAACTGAGATTAGAAAAACAAAATTTTTACATGTTTTCCTTTTGACCCCTTCACTGCTGAGCCATTTGAACTCTGTGCGCTGAGCTCATGTTGACTCTTTTATGCTCATCATGTTTAAACGTCAATTTAAAGTCCTATTTTATTATACTCAAATGTTTTTTTTTTTTTTTTTTTTGCTGCTCTGGATTGGGAGATCCAAAGGATCCCCCTAGCACCACTTGGCAGCTAGTGGGTTAACTGGCCGACTAATGTAAATGCACATACGGCGGCGACGTCAGTGGGTGGGGAGATGACTCGGAGGCTTGGTTGACATCCAAGATGTCAGCCACTTCCGAGTTTGAATAACGATTCGGCACCTAAGGGTTAAAGAGAGCCACCACTGAAAAGGCAGACTGTGCCCTCATCAGCGGTGCCGCTCTTTTCTCCTTCTATGTGGAGCTGTTGTTTTTATGTGGAGCTGTTTGTTTCACATTTAACAACTGGGCGGGGGGGGGGCACCATCGCCACGGCCGGGCCCCATAAATACATGGGGCAGGCTTCAAGCATGCCAGACCATCGTGGGAGCCAGAGAGGTGAGTATAGTGAGGAAGGGAAGTTAAAAGGACCATACGTCCGTAGTACATCCTGAGGAAAATTCCCCAGACCATGTATGTCAGTGGTCCTTAATGGTTAATTATTGTCGGTATTTGAGACTATATTAGGAAGCCTAGACACACCAAGAGGGTCTCAAATACCTTATAGGGGGACATGGTCTATAGTGCCTCCACCCAGGCAGAATTCAGTCTATTGTTCCCATGTCCCCCTATAAGGTATATGAGACCCTCTTGTGTGTCTAGGCTTCCTAAATAAGTCTCAAATACCGACAATAATTAAATACGCTAAAATACTTCATAGAGGTGGATTGTGATCTCTGTTGGGTCTATAGTGCCTCCACCCAGGCAGAATTCAGCCCAGTGTTCCCAACAGAAATCACAATCCACCTCTATGAAGTATTTTAGCGTATTTAATTATTGTTGGTATTTGAGACTTATATTAGGAAGCCTAGACACGCCAAGAGGTCTCATATACCTTATAGGGGGACATGGAACACTGGGCTGAATTCTGCAGGGTGGAGGCACTATAGACACAAACAGAGATCACCATCCACCTCTATGCAGGCCCGGATTTGCACCTCAGAAGCCTGTAGGCACAGAAAATGTGGAGTGCCCCTACCCCCCCCCCCAAACAAAAAAAAAGAACATGCCAAAATTGTTTTTTAAATTTTTGTTTTGAGGCTAAAAACACAAAAATAATATTTAAAAAAGGAAAAACATGTTTTTCTCGGCGCTCAAATCAAAA